>KZ651053.1:526768-550655 GCA_001010745.2 Gerris buenoi | reverse complement strand
TATATATATATATATATATAATGCTCGTAATATAATAAGAAGAGTTACAGCATTGAGTAACATCAAAGATAATAGAAGGGGTATAGGAAATAAGAGAGCAATAACGTCGCTACAAAAATTTTCTTAAATTTTGGATAGAGCACAAGAGGTGCTTCTACGGTTACCAAGCGATGAAATTAAATGAATTGATTTTTATCAATAATTCTTGTGTTATGTTATCTTTGATAGCTTATCACTGTTATCACCATTATCAAGTATACCTGTTTACTTTCTCATATAGGTATAGTGAATGAGAAAGGAAGTATTACGTTGGAATCCTAACATTCAGTTTGCAGGCTTATCTATGGAGATTCAGTTGCCACAACTGAACCAAATGTTCTCTTTAATAATAATTCTACGTATTAATGTTCTGTTTTGACGGTAGCAGCAAAGTTTGAAAATAACTAGACAATACGTTGCCTGCGTTAGTGAAAGAGTAATAACAGATAATTGAGGTAATTAATTTACTATCGCAGAGTAATACAATTCAGATAACATGGGTAATTAGATTGTACTTCCACGTGTAACTAAAAGTTCCTTCCTAGTGAGTAATTCTAATTAACACCCAAAATCAATAAACTAATTGTTGAAATATTTCAATTATAACCAGACCAAAATTTGTTGGTCGGGTACAAACAAAAAGAAATTACTATTGTATAATTCAAAGTACAAACTAAAACGGCTTTATAGAGACTGCGTATGTATGTGTAATACACATTTAATAACGCTGAAAATATTTTATTCTCTTTAGTAATATAAAATAATAAGTATATGGCAAATTATAAGTCTGTAGATTAAGGTGGGTCACAGAATGCTAGCGTCTTATCACAGGACGAATGGCCACAATGAGTAAAGAGTAAAGTAATGATAAGGAGATTAATTTAAAAGATTTAAGATTTGATTTAGTGCATGTGAGAGGAAGCAATGTGCGCATAACGCATAAGGAATAAATACGAGACCATATATAGGTCAAATTAAATATACCATCCAAAAAACGGAGTACCTAGTTTTAAAAATAAGGATATTCACAAAAATTATTATGTTTTCGTTTTTATGTGGGTCGATCAAGGGTAGTAAATAAAAATTCCATTAAGATTAATTATTCTTAATTTGGCTATATTTCGCCCCACACCGGGGCATATTCATGCCTTATCTTAAGAAGATTGGATCGTTAATAACAATTTGACAAGAAGAAAGAAAAAAGTTATACATAGACCTCATAGTGGCTTCGGCACACATCATAGTCAACACTTAGGAAATTATATAAAATTAAAATTAACAACAGACGAGAACAAATAAAAAATTAACATGTTTAAAAATTTGACTAGATATAACCATTAAAAATTATTATGGATTATGGATAAGCCGACACGAGGTCAAACGTTTTCCTTGGTGTTTTAAACTCATTTCTGTCTACGAAGCTTTGAATTTTAAGACATAAAATATTTAGTTCTTCAGAATAATCAAAATCTTCTGTTAACTTCAGTAAGCTCGGAAGCAATGGGCTGTAATTACTATCTTATTACAATTAAAGGATGCTTTCGCTTCCGAAAATTCTAGGAATGGACCTACATTAATATTATCGAACTGTCTATATAATAAAGACGGATTGTCTTATTAAGAACGAGTGGCTTTAGGGTGGCAATATACATCCTCCATCAAGAGACCTTGTAAGAAACGCTATTTCTTAATGAAAATTCGCTAAAACTTGACAACAATAGACCATGATCTCTTCATTAGAAGTATAGGAATACAAGAAAAGTAATTAAGTTGTTATAAATAAGGCAAGGACACGGATGAAGCCCCATACATCAAACAGGTAATAGGTTCTATTGTGTTTCCATTCTTTGTCAGAGGAAGAAGTATTGTTGAAGCAGTTCGAAGGTAGTTTGCTTCGATTGAAGTCTACATCCAATGTTAGAGATGACGGTTAGGCAATGAGTCAAAAGACGGAATGATTTTTCAGCCGGAGTTACAGGAGAGTTAAGCTCGAGTGCGGTGTTGCCTCATCTGGTTTCGCACCATCAGAGCCAAGGACGGCTATCTGACCACAACTCAACCTGCCTTGCTGGACAACCAGGGGCCGCCGCACTGCGGTCACACCGCACCGCCGGGCTCGAACCCCTCCAACCTTACACAGCAAATGGACGTTTAAAATCTCCATCCGAATACTATATACTATGTCTCGGCTTGGTTTTAATCGTTTTAAAATCAGATTAAGCGAATTCAAAATTAATAGGATCCCTAAGATTCATGAGCAGCGGAGTCACTTGATACTATACAAAACTTATCTCTATTATGGTCGGATTCAGTTCCTTTCGAAGAAAGTCAACAATTATAAAACTACAGGATCATTTAGCACTGAAAAGCGCTCCGACAAACTCGAATGTGCTTGCATACAATGATAATAAATTTATTTAAATTGCTATGTATCTCATATCTATTTATATAAAATTTAGATTAAAGATAAAAAAATGAAAGTGGATGGCCCTTAATTGATACAGTCTGAAACTGGATTTGGGGTCAGTTATCATGAAAACAGACTTCAAGCTACCAAGGCCTGAGTCATAAATCTCTCCTACGCTTACTCTTTCTTTACTAAATTAATTTAAATATATAAACCTCCTAAAAATGTTAGTAAAGTAATCTTATTTCATAAAGCTAGGTTAACACGGTCCAAGTTTGATGAACGTATTTTTTTGACATTAGCTGGACCATGTAAACAGAAAATCCAATTCCCCTTGCACATCCAAGTTGAGTATGGGACGGTGCCCAAATTTTTATGATCAAAACAGAGATTTCATGGAAACAAAAAAATATGAAACTTAAGCTGAGCTGCCACAAATGATAAAGAGGTGAGGTTAAACTGGGTTTGTTTACTATAACGTCAAAGATATTTTGTTCTTGAATGGTAAAAAATATTAAAAAGGTAGAGAAGAAGAAGAAAAGAAAGTTAAATAATTGCACGATAAGAAGAACTTTTTATATACTACGTAGCTACTCGGGAAGTTAGTTAAAAATCTATTGCAAGATTTGTACTGGACAAACAAACAAGAAAGCAAGCTAATAAAACCCTAGTAAAAATTAGGCAAAAATATTTATCTTTTAATCTATTTTTTTTTTAAAAATAAGCATGAAAAGCTCTTAAAGGAAAAAGATGTCACACAAATCTCTCAACGTATAATGAAAAAAACAAACGTTTTAATGCCAAAGCAGCTTTCAGCCTTCAAAAGGCCATCATCAGTCATCAGTATCTAGCATATATTTTAACGTTTTCATTGTATAAAAGTTCCACAACATCCTGGACCAAGTGGACTTGATCAAAGTTACTTGCATCAAGTATACTTAGACCGTGTAAATCTGGATTATATATTTGTAATGGTTTAATTGTATACTTTTATACTATTTTACTTCTTACATTTTTTATCTTTTTATTTGCTTCAATAGTTCAATATTCAAGTTCTTAGTCAGGAAGTTGAAGATGTCCATTTTAGCTAGCGGATGAAATTTACCATTGAGCAATTAAGTCACTTTTAATGGAAAAAAAGTCTCTTTTTATTCCTTATTAAAAAAAAGTTAAAAATTAATTGGGGAAAAATGGAAGAAAATAAAAAAAGACAATAGTAAATGAATAATTTTTTTAAAAGAGAAAGGGAAAAGTTAAAACTCTACGAAAACCTTTTTGTTGGGTAAAAGTTTGTAAGATAAAAACCACTTTTGGGCAATTTTTTTGAGCATGATTTTTGAGGAGATCTCAAAGTACGAAAAAGATTTCAATGAAATATTCAAGGTAAAGGCAGAGTACAAAGGTGTTTCTAAAAAGGAAGAGGCAATCTCCAGTCGCAAGCCGACTCGATCCCTTCATTCTTTATTCAAATCATGGTTACAGAAAAAAAAGAAATCAATTCACCAAGTTTATAACTGCAGTTCCTCATCTATAAGGCAGCGGGCATCTCTAATTAAAATACACAACGATAACGCACTGCTGCTGCATTCAAACAATACCATGGTACAAGGGAGTAGAAACTATCAGCTTAAAATATAGAGAATATTATTAGAGTACAAGAGAATAGATTGCGGCAACAAAAAAATACGATATAATATTAATATATAATAATACTAGCTGAATACCCGTGCTTCGCTACGGGGTATTTTATTTTTAATTTATAAACTACCATCGAGACACATTTAAATTATTTTACTAAGCGAGAATATTTATATTCTATCCCCCCCTTATTTCTATACCCCTCCCCTTTGATGGGATAATTTGCTAATATCCCAAATTAGTAATTGATTCCGATTGCTGAAAAAAAAATATTTAAATACAACTTTCCGGGAAAAGCAGCGTTTTTATCCTCTTTTCTACAGAAATTTCCACAAATCTTAAAATATTTTCAGGAGTTTTTTCTGCAATTTTTGTTAAAGAAATTAGAATTTTGAAATCTTTTTAGAAGCCCCGTCCTCCACCCGATATAAAGCTACCGACACGTTTTATAGCCTAAATCACCCTCAGAATTGAGTTTTACATTGTACCCAAGAACCACCAAAATATATTCAGTTATTTGGACGTGACTGACGCACAGAAAAATAGATATAAAATTTTCTAAACAAATTCGTTGTCAGGACCACTGATTTAGTGAAAATACAAAATTTGAGCCCAATCGGATAAATGTAGTCACAATAATTATTAGTTTTATGTGCATAGATATACATATATTTTTCCATTTAAACGTACATAACAACAATTACAGTACTTTTAGAGCTTTTCAACGGTATACATCATGAAGGGTTTTCATTACTTTGACATTTGTACCCTGTACCGCAGTGTACCAAAAATTAAATTTCGAAAATTCATGTAGACAGTGACCTTCCCCTTACATTAAAGGTCAAATGTGCAAATTTTCCTCGAACTCGAACTAAAACTGTAGATTTGAATAAAGAACACACACACACACGCCAGCGCACACACACATACGTTGATTTTTCTACTGCACATTGACATTTCCTTTTTACCCTTCTCCTAAATGAAAATATGACAAAACTGCATTTTACACTACTTATTACTTCAGACATTTCATTACTTAGATATTTGTACCCCGTACCCTGTGTACCAACATTTTAACTTCATAATCTCATGTAAGCAGTGACCTTCCCCTAGTTTTTAAAGAAAAATGTGTAAATATCCATCAACTTGGGATAAACTGTAGATTTGTATAAAAGACACTCTTCATTTATATAAGATGTAGCTATACATATTTTTCCATTCTACCCCCTCCTAAATGAAAATATGACAAAACTGTACATAACAACAATTACTGTACTTTTGAAGAGCTTTTCAACACTATGCATCATGAAGAGTATTCATTACTTTAAATTTGTACCCCGTACCCCTGGGTACAAAAATGAAAATTTCGCATAATCCTTTCTTAGTGGACGCCTATGATATGAACAGAGTATATCCTCAAAATTTCAAGTCTCTCGGTTTAGCAGATTTTGCTGTGCGTTGATTCTATGTCAGTCAGTCAGTCAATCAGGACATTGCCACTTATATTATAGATAGTCCTGATGTCTATGAAAACTTTGGAAACAAAACTATTTAGGCAATTCATTTAATCATTTGGCCAAGCAGATTGTAGGGAAACATATTCACTGATCCCTAGCATGAGCCCCAACCAAGGCGTGGATAAAAATAAAATATCTGTGACACTAATATAAATATATCTGTGACCTGTGACAAATATATAATCAAATTATTACAACTAATAATTTATATCTAAAAAAATGAATAAGTTAAACACTATAATAAGATAATTTTAATTGAGGCCATTGAATTTCATAAATATTTGACAAACTATTAATAATTCAAATATTGCGTAACATACAACTTAACACTTGAAAAGTACTTTCACAGCACAATTAATAAGTAATTCGTGTTATATTCGTCATAATATATATATATGAGTGAAAGCAACAGAATATTAATTAAATATTGAAAAATGAAGTGCCTGCACTCCAGTTAACTAATTTACGGCTTTAAGATAATATCAAAATTGCAATATTAAAATACGCCATCAAAAGATTTAAGGATAATAATTTTTTTTTTAAGATTTGGTAATATCAATGATAGAATTATTACTATTGCATCATAAAAATAAACATGGTAAATTGCTTACTATACAACCTTAACATATTTTATATTATTTTTATCATTATTTAAAACCGCACTATAATATTTGGTAATTTACACAAAGTACTTAAGATTTATACTGAAGAACAATTTTCTTTGTAATCAACCTAAATGCGTTTCAAGCATCTTGGAACATATTTCTCGAGTAGCATTTTTGTATCTGTCTTTTAGAAAGAACAATAATAGTGAATTGAAAAAAAAATCCGTCCACTCGTGAATTTGGCTATTATAGCTTGGTCTTGACAGAAAGACTAAATATCTGAAAATCCCGAAATTTTAGGGGGGTAAACATTTTTTGTTCAGGGGAAATTTTCTTTCCATCACGGGTTTTGGTTGTTATTTTTTAATCAATTTTAGCCCAATCAAATAAAATATTATCCCAAGAAGCAATAAACAAAGTTTAATGTAATCAAATAAATTTATTATACCTATTTTAAGGACACAATTTGATCAAATAAATTCGAATATTAGGCTAGTTATATACCATAAAATAAACTATTAAATATAATTATAAAATTATGTACATATTTGTAATTTTCTTGAATTTCTTAAAATTAATTAAGCAATAAATATTCAATAATAAATATTAGTTTCATCAAGTAAAATAATGTATTATAATGAAGATATAAATAAATTTAAAAAGAATAAACTTTTTGTTGTCGGCCTTGATAATTGCTCATTTATGACAAATTATACTATGATAAAATTAAATAAGTCGACATTAATTTGTGTTTAATGGAATTACAACTGGACAAATTACATCACAAAATCTTTTAAGAAGGAATAAAATCGAATATAGATCAATTTTGATACCAATTGGTTGTATAAATTATTAAATAATTTGTTTTACCTTTAAAATGTAATTCTGTTTTAAGACGGGGAATTCTACGGGAGATATTAGAGGTAATCAAATTTCACCCAAAAATTAACTGTCTTACCTGAAACACAAAGTAAGACAAAAAATTAAATCAATTGAACAATTTAAAAAAAAAAATGCGCAAAGAAAGAAATAAACTATTTAAAATCACTCTTCCCTTAACCGATGAATAATTTTATGAACACAATACCAACGAAACCATCTGAAGAATAATTCGCTGGTATTAGCGCATCTGGACTTAATTTTAATATAATAATAAATAACAGTAAGTCCTCTCCACAAAGTAATAGCTATTTACGTACCTAGAGCAGTAAGAGCGTTGTTACAGGCCGAGGGCGAAGTTTGAAAGCACGAGTGCGTTTAACGCCCGAGGCCTGTCATAGCGCTTACCGTGGTGCGTACACTTTTACACATTTTATCGCCCACCACATGTAAACTAACTACAAAAAAACTATTTTGCCGTTCAAAAACAATAAATGCATATTAAGGTTTAATCATTACCAAAACAAACCGTAGTTATAAAAATATTGATTGTTTACAAATCGAACAGCTGACGCTGAGAACTACTAGCGCTTCGCCCGGCAAGGAAGCGACCGTTTCTCGAACTAATTAGCGGCCCTGTAATGATAAAGCATGCATTATTACCGGCCCAGGGCTGTAATATGGAACTTTACCGCTCAGGATAGGAATGTTTACAAGTGGAGGGCGATAAAAATTTATATAGCTCAAAACTAGACAATCATCAACAGTGCCTACAATAAGAGATAAATATGGCCGCTCTCTAATTGTAGGCACTGATGATGATGGCCTAGTTTAGAGCTACATAAAATTTAAATTTGTGGAGAGGATTTTTATTATTCTATTAACGAACCCCTTTTTTCGTGAGACTTCACGCACAACCATTTTTTTTTTTCTAAAAAAAAAAAAAAAAAAAAAAAAAAAAAAAAATAGACCTATGATGCAATCAGGCTTAAATAGATGTTAATTATTAAAGAAGGAGTCTTCTGTGACGTAATAATAGACACCCATCACATCAAAGTCTAGATTAAAGAAGGAAATGGCACAAAATGTAACTTAATAATTAATTGAGAATCCCTAGTATCTCATTACTCATTATTCGTTCTTTGGAAACTGGAGATTCAGGGTTCGATTCCCGATTCCGGCAAATAAATGAGTATCTGCTTAAAAGAAGTGGCGTCTATCTGGTTGCCCATTTCAATTAGAAGGATTTTACAACTGATGCGGAGCGCACATTAACCCCTTCTCATCCGTTACATGTATAGTTGTATAAGCCCCTAGGCAAGCCATCGACGGGCTATAGTGGTAGGGATGATTAATAGTATTTTTATTAATTACTTAATAAAGTAATAAAGACTAAGCTAAAAGGAATTAAAACAGTAAGGGTAAGCAACAAAAGTGAAAAAAAAAAGAACCAGAAGATGACCCTTCAAAATCAAAAAATTGAAGACGTCAATTTTTAAAATTGTAATATTTGAACATGGTTAAGAATGTTGATCAATTTCTAGTTTGCTTTAAGAAACCCGCGGTGTAATAGAAGTGAGGTGTGAAAAAGAGGAAGCGTAATAAATCGGACGACTGCGGCACCTGGTCGGGCTGTTTTGCAAGGCGGCTCCTCGGTTACGAGCTAAACGTTAAAAACTCCTCCGGGTAAAAGCGTGCAAAAAGCCGAGCTCATTTGACGCGCCTGATTTTAACCAAAAGGGGAAAGTGTGGACTCCGTTGGCCAACGGATCATTTAACGTGGCCTGACAAGCGTCCAGTAGCCCGCGATCATATAACTCTTCGTCAGGCATCTGGTAAATGACAATACGCCTTGTAACCGGGTTTTGTAACTAGCTTTTCCAATAAAAATGCCAATGAATGAATTGGACAGGCTAATATAAACTCACTTTTGTGCATGTCAAACACCCTATATTACATGATTATTGCGTTACAACATCGGTAAATAAAATAATAATTTTTCCTTTACAAATGGAAAACTATTTCGTTTTTCATACCCGAATATATATTCTTATGTATAAACCCATAAAATATATAAATCGCTACGGTAAAGGACAGACTTTTTTCAGGAAGAAAAATCATTCATATTATTTTTTAAGGAAGAAGGGATAAAGATTCTAGATATTAATTTTAACATATTGTGACTTAACAAGACACAAAAATTGTGCTATTTGTAAGCATTTGAACCAGGCATAAGGCATAATTATTTAGTAGAGACACCGTCTCTAATAAAACTACTTTTACTTCACATCACAAGGGCAATAATTGGTACCAGAAAATAAGCTATTTAATATACATATAGTTTTCAATTATTTAAAAATACTGTCATGTTAAAAAGTAATTACAAAAATAGGATGATAGGAAGACGTAAATCCTCCAAAAATGTTCAATCCCCATTTAGATATTAAATAATTCAATTTGAGATCGAAAAAGTTAAGGAAGTTGAAATACGTCAATATCTGCAGTAAATCAGAGGGTAAAGTACTAGAGCGCGGTAACCCACGGACCCCGTGGGCATAACTTCTGAATTGGTTCGTTTATAATTATATTACCTTCCAAAATTATACCACGATTCAATTTTTTTATGCGTATGTCTGTTTTTGTGTGTCTGATTAGAAATTTCGAGTGCACAGTTTATTCAGCTGATGGAGCAGCACACTATCTTCGTATCATCCATCACATACATAAGTTGTGCCCTTTGGCAGGTCTTATCGTCCCTTATCGGACTGTAGTGCCAAGGATAATTGTATTATAAATTTATGTGTGAATATGTGTATGCGTGGGAGTATTATTATATAGAAAATAATTAATAAGAAACAAAAATTATTAAGTAATAGTTTATATTGTTGAAAAAGTTTGATAAAAAAAAAAAATAATGTAAAGAATCCACCTCTCGAAATTGATAAGAAAATTATCTACAGTAAAAAAAATAAAAATAAAATAAAATAAAGAACGTGCAGGATTTTTTCCTTTTTTTCAGTCGAGGTAGTAACTTCAGTGGACAAGATGTCCGAAAGAGGAGAGAAAAAAACAAACGATGTGGTTGAAAGCATGGTCCATCACAGAGTCAATGACTCGGAAGCTTGTTGCTCCATGGAGCGGAAGTAATAGAGCCGGGGGTTCACGATCGATAGACATAAAAATACCTGTACTTTCGAGGCCTCTCCCTCAAAAAAGTAGTTTTATTGAAGAGGTAATAGAAAAAAATAAAAAATATCTGAAGAGAGGTGAAAATTTTAGTTAGTATGACAAGCAGGAGTATCATCAGTCAGTTCAAAACGTTAACGTTAACGATAGCCCCTAAACCAAAACATATATAAATCATAATGCTTGGCCGTCCTCATACAATCTTTAGTATGTGATAAAATTTCCTTTCTTTTTTTACAAAAAAAACCCTTAGAACCTAATTATCTTTTAAGTATCGTGCCATTAAAAAAAAAAAAAAAATTATCCGATGAAAGAAAAGATGAATTGCTTTAATATCGCTGTTTTGAAAAGGATGTTTGAGGAAGAGAATTTTTTTTTTTAGATGATTTCTCCTTAGGATGAGTCCATTAAACAGAAGCCTCGTTTCAAATCAATAAAGAACCCCTTATACAGCACACATCAAATACAATGCAAAGGTTAATTGCATGTATGAATCAAAATGTTAATGGAACTAGAAGGAAAAAAAGAAGCTAAAATGAGATTTTTTTTTTTACTATTACCAGAATTACAATTTCTATTTTAATACTGAGCACGTAAAAGTTATCGTTTAGAGTCATTAATAGTTTTCTTTGAAGAAGGCTAGAAAAAAAAAGAAAAGAAAAAATTGGACAAGGAGCGTATTGGAACTTTTCCTCACCCAACATAAACCTGATTAGTGTAAATGGCTTTAGATTTTTAGGGTTTTGTAGATACTTCTCAAAACCCTTATTATGGGTGATGTGTCTGTCTGTCCGTCGCTCTTTGGCTCATAGCGCCCGAACCATTTAAGCTAAAATGCTGAAATTTATAACATTGGCGTAACTTCCGGGCCCAAACACAGGACATATACACAAAAGTTAAAAATTTAATATGCGCATGCGCAATTCGAAAAAATGCGGTAAAGTCAAAAATTTAGATTTTTTTTAATTTTCGAGTGGGGTATCAAATGAAAGCTGCTGAATAGCAGATTACAAATATATGAATAAATTTTTAAATTTCGCTTTCCTTATTGGTCAAATAAATCAAAATACACCCAAAATTGCCCCCCCTCAACTACCATATAACGGCTGGATGTAAAATTTCAAAATAATTCATACTAATACCCTATTGTGGGGTGATGTAAATTCCGGGAGTGCATCGAAAAATTTTAAAAATTGCCAATTTTAGGCGCGAAAATTTAAAATTTGCCCAAAATTTTATTTTTTTAAAATTTTGAGTTGGGTATCAAATGAAAGCTGCTGAAGAGTAGGACACAAATATATATTTGCTTTTTTAAATTTTGCGTTCCTTATTGGTTTATTACTGATAAAAAACATTGTGACCCCCCGGGGGATCGAACCCGGGACTTTTATATTGAAGACAAGAAATCATTATTTACATAATGGGTATGCTTACTCATCTACAAAACCCTAAAAAGTACTTGGACTAAGTACTTCCCTGTGATTTTTTTAATGTGTGAATAATAATTTTGTTTGTCCGTTAAAAATTTGTTCGGTATAATGAGGCCTGTTATAGTGAGATATTAAAAAAAAAGTAAACAAACTTTCCTACAAAATTACAAAAGTCGATATTTACAAAATGGCAGCAGATATTAAGATAAAATATGGAGGACTTAAGACTTATTTATCTTATAGAGAGGTATCATAGGAGCGAATTTCAGCTCAATCGGCGGTTAGTTCAGAAAGTATTTAGAGTTAAAGTTTCAAAGTTCAAAATTCGATATTTTCAAAATGGCGGCAGATATCAATATGAAATTCAGTAGAAATGTTTATCTTATAGGAAGGTATAGTTATTGCTAATTTCAGCGCAATCGGAAAATTTGGAAGATTGATTGTCCGAGCAGCATCTACATATAAGGACGGATTCTTGTATTATTGATGCGATCATTTATTATAATAATTTTTTGTAATTTACTTATAGACAAGCATTGATGAGCAGAGTTAGTGGCAGATAAGCAAGATTTGTGGCAGATGACCAGGATTAGGGCGACAAATTAGAAGGGTTTGAGGCAAATAAGCAGCGTTAGAGGATGAAGAACAGTTATTGGCAAACTATGCCTATGCAGGGATAAAAATGTTGCGTTGCATATTTAATATAAAATATAAGTAAAGAATGTTATTTGTTATTATTGCACAGAATCATACAATTCACAACAAAAATTAAATAATATAAGAATAATACAATAACTTTTATTCTATAATTTAACCGCAAGATAGGAATTTGTATTCTTTTTATAACTACCTAGCCTGTTTTCTCTTCCATCAAATGAGTGTCAACCTTGAAGCAATAAAAGATGAAAACGTGTAATAACTTTTAAATCATTCTATAATAACGATGTAAAAAGAATCTTGAAGCCTGAATATAGAGAAATTATAAACTCACAACCATTAATAAATCCATAAAACGAATAATAAAATTATTAATAGGGCAATGATAGTGATAATGATACTACTAGGTGGTCGCTAAAATATTTTTGAGTCAGTATGCTTTTACTAACGATTGAGAAATTATTAAAAAATACTCAGTATACACACATATTTATTACATGGTTAACAAAAAGCAATAAGTTAACGTTGTTTAGTGCATTAAGTGAACATAAAATAATTTTTTATGGGCTATAAAATGGCAAAAACAGTTCTTGTCTCTCTATCTGTAATAGTTTTTGTTTTATAAACAATTGCAATAATCAAAAACGGTCCGACAAACTTTCTCTTGTAGTATGTACCTCGAAAATCGATGTTTCCCTAAACGACTTATGGGATTAAATTAAATTCGTTAGATCAAAATTACTGCAAACCTTATGAGAATTTGCTTTGGGTGTGTTTCATATTAAGAGCTAAAATTCAGTTATCGATTTCGACTCGATGTTTGATTTTTTAAATGTATATGTAAAATTTCATCGTAATCGGCCCACGGCTCCATGGCACGGTACAAACGGCGGACAGCAATTTTTAAAAGCTATATTTATGGACTTCAAGGACCTTTAAACTTGTAAATTCGCTAATGTTCCCAAATTGCACTAATGATCAAAATACGAATACAACTTAATAATTAATTTATCATTTGTTATGTTAATTTACACTACAGTCTATAAGATTAGAGTTGGCGCAATCAAAAGGCGGGAAAATTTTGAGGGATACGATTTTATTGGTCCCCCATGTTGAATGCAACTTCAGAAAAAAATGCTCTACTCTACTCCTGTTCCACAAAAAAATATAACATGGCAACAACGATTTTCCCTTTTTATAACCCCAAAACTACCTCCACATTTGTTGTTTCCCGCCTTCAATTGTGCCAACTCTAATCTTATAGACTGTAGTTGAAAATTATATTTACAAAGAGTTTTCAGTCGAAAATATAGATCAAAAAGTTATCATTATTTTCTTGTATAAACACAATAATATCCCTATATAAATAAACCGGCAAATAAACGAAAAAGTTAATACATCTAAATCGAAATTAAAGGTCAATCAACCAATAGTGCATGGGGTATTATATTATTGCAATATCACATACATTATGTCATCTGAGTGTTTATGTATTAATTAGAATTAAATGTATTTATGTAATAAATTTGATATTCATTTTAACTATTATAGTAGATATTTTTTACATGAGGTAAGAATCAGGATTGCTTAGCCAATCTAAAGCATTGAAAATCCGCATACGTGCAAGTGCATAATGTGCATGACAGTTATGTTAGTCACTAAGAAAAGTAATAAGAATTAAATTGCAAGCAAATTATATTTGCTAGACTCCCCAGTAAGGAACAATTTCACGAGTAGTTAGCGGATCATAGAGAGCGGTGTCACGACAAACTTATTTACTAAGAGGACCGAGTCTTCTTCGGCTTTGAACACCGTCATATTGCACTCTCGTCTGGAAACAGGACACATGCCATTCTCCAATCCTCAATTTGTCTTTGACAAAATAGTCTCAAGATAATGGGAGGGAAGTAAACAAGAAACAATCATCGTCCGAGAGATATGTCTGTGGAAATCGTCGCAATTATATACCATAGAGCCTTTTAAGTTTTAATGAGAATTTTTTTCCTCCGCATTCTAGAATGCACTTATCATTTAACCAAGACTCATCATTTAACCATTTAGTGATCAAAGTTAATTACTGTATACCCTTTTCTTATATATTTCTAGAGAAAGTATTGTGATGGTACAAAAATTCCGATTTTGATGGATTTACACATTTTAAGGTTCCTTAAGTCCGATAAATTGTTTTTAACGAATGTCGGTCTGTTGTCTGTAAAGACAGCAGTGGAGATTAATCTACTGTGTGTCGATTTGAATTAATTTAATATAAATGTTAAGATGCCTAAATCAGATCCCGAGGCGAAATCAAAGTCTCGAAAATGTAAGCAACCACTTGTTGAACACGTAACACGTAATACGTATGTTTAATAATAAATCAATATTGAGATTCTAGAATTTCTAATTTAGTATCACTATACATATGACAAAGTTGTTTTTTTTTGAGTTTGTCACATTGATTTTTTGGAAAACATTTTGAAGATTTCAAATAAACTGAGGGGAAACAAATTAATCAATCAAATTAACAATAAACAAATTAAAAGATCAAAATAAATGACAAATAAAACTTGTTACTGACTTAATATTTTCAGTACAAATTTATTGAACTATTATCTAGGTTACAGATGTTTTTATATCATGCATTAACTATATTACAATTACACATGCACAAATTTGGTGTACGAATCTCCTGAGGTTATATATCTTAAAGTGACGATCAATCTTTTTTGCTGTAGGAACAGCTTTCCTAAAAGAAATATCTTGTTTACTAATTTTTGGGCCAATATGATTCGATAAAATCTCAACAATGTCAGCCTTCAACCCGAAAAACAATTAAGAAAGAGCCCGTATTGCATTTCCGCCAAGAGATCCGATAATATGGGTTGCACAAAACTGCTCTCTACTTTTTAAAAGATGTGATCCACCAGTGTCGTTATTTCCTCATTTTTCGCTTAGCTTATCTTCTAGGAAAATATATGCTGCAGCTTCTAAGGATTCAACATCTGCTTCCTGCGATATGATGTTACAAATAAAGAGCGGCTGTGATACTTACATTCACCGAGCCTGGGAATTGGATCTCTCCAACCCGAACCGTACCAAACCCATTGGTCCCAATAAGTCTTCCTGTGCGATTACACGAAATGACTGACGCCAAGGGTTGGCGTCCAAGATTCGACCACATACTCGTTGGTCATTCATTGGCTTAGCGTGTACCTGCATTTGCTTAGTTCAAGGTAGTAACATTGTTAACTGGATTTGATGACGCTTATAATTGGGTAAGAAAAGGCGGAACCCAACCTATATACCCGTAAGAATTGGTCGTCGCCAGATGCACTTTAGCTATAGCTTTATCAATAATAAATTGATCAAATTCAACTTAAAGCAAATCTATATAACTTAAATTTTCTTTACATTTTGAAACAGAATGCAGGATAAAAAATAAATTCATTGCTTTCATAACTTTCAGTGATAAAAAATTATTTACACGTAAATTAACTGAAACTAGATCTTTAATATCAGTTTTTTTTTACTTTCGCTAACAAAGTTCCTTTAGCACCATCATCAATAAACAGAAACAAGTCAAAAACTTCACTTAAAACTGCTTTATAAAACAGGTTAGTTGACAGGTTAGTGAGTTGGTTGACTAAACAGAACAAGTTTAAATATAGTGTAAAAGCTTTACTCACTTATCAGATAAACTTGTTCGTTCAGTCATACTTTATAAATAGGTTCACTTATGGAAAGCATCGAATTTTGAAGTAAGAGCGAACCTCAGACTTTCTTCTGAAACTTGCTGACTTCACTAAAATATTAAGGTAATAATAATTGTAAACAGAATATTTCTCTATAAAATCTTCGCACGTTTGCGATAATTTCTGCTACTTAACAATCCAATTTTATCAAAGAAATATTATTACAGGTTTATTTCTCATTCCGTAAAATTGATTAGCAGCTAAAATACTTTGAATAACCGAACTTCATTAACCATTCTAAAAATAGAATAAAGAATTTAATTTTTAATTGTGTTGCAAACCTAGACCTAGAGCTTGGTTTGCCCTATAGGGCAACTTTTAATCCGACTGTAAACCCTTCACACCCACTACTCCACGAATCCTATGCATCCCCCCCCCGACCTTATGTACTAAACCCTAGCTACTGTACCTTTTCGTATGTCTAGAAATATAAGTCACTGAAGATAGCCGTCATATTTTTATAAACTGCTATATTTTAGTACTTTAGAGGCTGAAACCGGTCTGATTTATAGTAAATTAAAAGTCGTGGTGTAGACCAATAAACGTATTAGTGTTTTATTTATTTCAATAAGTGATATAAATGAAACATTATGTTTGACTACCTGAAAATCTCAGTCAATACAACGAACCTTTTAAACGGTTGTGGTTATTTATCATCCCTTTCCTTTTTTTGAGCAATTTCTATTCACTTATCATAAATGACGTGGTATTTGATCATACAACTTTCAAATATCCACGTTTTATCATGGAAAAAATAATAACTTATGAAAACAAGATTTACGATGCACGACGTAGAATAAAAATCCAGCAACAGTGGCCGCAAAGATTCACTATATGTATAGCTACGGTTAGTGGATATATAATTTTTTTTTTTTAAATGTATAATGGAAAAATTGCTATCTTAAAGAGTTGCAGCCATGTGTTAAATCATTTTCAAATACGGTTGAAATATAGGATTTTTTAAAGACGCTTCTTTAAGAGAGGACAGGTAATACAAGAGAGACGAATAAGGTAGATGGCGTCTCACGAACCAGATGTTCACTGGGACGGATTGGAACAGATTGTAATTACAAAGAGCATAGCATGGTAATCATATGATGATAACATCACTTTTACTTTTCTACCACAGTTAGCCGTTTCTCTTTCAACCTGACTCATGAATACAGCTCCAAACCACACTCTGTTTCCAACCAATTATTAATAAAGAGAAAAAGTCAAGAGTCAAAAAAAGAATAAAGAATTTCTAGAGCAACAGATAAACATCATCATATGAACGTTGTTTTATTCGTTTGTTTACAACGAAACAATTGGGTTAATAACCACGGCTAATTTTCTTCTCTTCGTTATCTTAAATATTTATTAATTAATTATTTCAATTTTGCATTTGTTAATTTCAGCGTGGAGCAGGACTCCAGTAGTATCACACCAGAGGAATTCAACCAACCTTAACAGTTGGGAAGTGGCCAAAGAATTTCTAGGTCAGTATACAATATCTAAACACTAGAGGTCAAAAAACCTTATGTTTCTGGTCACAACCTGAAGATAAAAGTATGGCTATGCCACGATAGGAGAAATCAGGTAATAAAAAGGCTCTGAAAGGACTTTAACTGAATTTTAATAAATCATTTACATTTTTATAATTTTACACACTTTCCATGTTAACAAATTATAAAAATAGTAGAAACCTGTTCTAAGATTTTGTTAATAGTCAAAAATACGTAGTAATAATTACATCCGTTGACTAAAAAAGAAACCTGTCAAAATGAAGACAATATAGGATATGTCAAAATAAATAAAAAAAATTCGCGGATTTTTCTTGAACTAACTTTCCATACAGCAAAATTTGCTGAAAACGAATAAAATTCTGCTGAAAGATGGCTAAAAGTATTAAAATAATGCATTGTCATCGTGCTCTGAGCTATTATAAAAGTTCCAAATGCCTAGCTACTAGGAAAGTAAGTTAAAAATCGCTAGCAAGATTTGTACTGGACAATCAAACGAACAAACAAGAAAGCAAGCTAATAAAAACGTAGTAAAAATTACATTCTTGATTATACGTTGGATTAAGATTTTTCAGAAATTAAATAAATTCACTCATTGAAATGAAATCAGAATTTAGGCAAAATAAATGAGCAAACGATGGCATAACATGAGCAAAACCCTTTTTCTTTTATAAACTACATTTTTGGATTCAGGAGGACCTTCTAACGTGGAAATCAATTAAAATCTTAAAATAGTATGCACCATAAAAATACTTTCTCTTTTAACATAATTTGCATATAAAATATAAATACTAGTTTAAATAAAGGTTACAGAAGATTTGAGCAATTATTATTCCCTTATTTAAATCGATAGTATGTACGAACTTGTTTCTAGAATATAAAGTTGTTTCTAGAATGTAAAGTTGGTGCGTAGGCTTCCGCAGGTAGACTCGTAATAAACAGCTTGGCTTTCCGGTGGAATCCGCGTCTCGAAGGGGATGAAGTTCGACGTTTCGCTTCCACTACTGGAAGCATCTTCAGGGGCCACCAACAAGATGAGATGGTTGTTCATCTTGTGATTGCTTCGAGTCAACACCACGATGCACCACACCCCTGAAGATGCTTCCAGTAGTGGAAGCGAAACGTCGGACTTCATCCCCTTCGAGACGCGGATTCCACCGGAAAACCAAGCTGTTTATATAAAGTAGTAGTTCATATCTAGTATACATTCCATTCTTTCGTAGTTTTTTTTGTAAACAAACCGAATAGACAGGGGACGGTTAAAACAGAAGACCATACTACAGAAATGCCGTATAAAGCAAAAACCGTAAAACAAAAGTAAACTAACAGATTCAGTTTAAAAAAGAAAAACATTTGGAATCGCGATGGTCTATCTCGTAGAACGAAGTTATACAAAAGCTAGGATGAAGTATTCTTTGATAAGATTAACCTAGATTTGTATAAGAGGAATATATCAAAGTGGGTAAGGACAGGAAAAGAGAATAATAGACTTAGAACGTTGGAAAACATGAAGTATTTCTACTCTACAAGTCTGAGCTGAGTGTTAGAGCGAAGGCAACATTTCATCTCTGGCTCTGTTCCAGTTTAATCCAACTCAGTGCACATATGGACATAGAGAAATACCATGTCTTTTGCCTTCCACCATGCAAACCAATTCAAATATCTTCACTCAATCTTCTTATATATCAACCGAGGATTTTAATTCCCAAAATCAATAATGACATAATGCTGTTGAATTATTTATTTATTGTAATTTTAGTTGGTTTTTTTTACGATTATTAAAATTCTTGCAGAATGACAAAGAAGAAAACATCTGCAAACCACAAGAAAATATTCTAACAAAATCAATGTAAAATACTACCCGTCCATTCGTACTCAGATATAGACTCAATATAACAATGTTTACCGACAAGTAAAACAGAAAACAAAAAATGTTCAATTTAGACTGGCACATTAAAAAAAAATTACGACGGTGCACACTTCTTAGAGAAATGCGGGAACATCACAGATATCCGAATTTCACGGACCGAAATAAAATTATATTAAAATACTGGATAGCTCTAGTTATCTTCACGTTGGAGCGACCCGAAGCAGAAATCTCAGAACTGGCCAGTTCTAGTTTGTGACAATCTTTATAAATAAGAGTAGGATATAGATATAGCACAATATATCATTGTTATATACAATAAGAAAAACTTTTTTGCATTGTACAATAAATTTCTTGTCAGTTATTCATAAATTGTTTCAGTCACATCAACCAATTGAAAAAGAAGCTTCTGTGACTTCAAAAAAAGTCTGTCAATAAGTGTAGCGCATAGCTTCCTCACGTCCTAGTCTGTGTACTTTAATACAAATCATTCTCTTTGCTTCTACGGCGTATTACTGTCAAATGTATTTGATTTTTCCCCGTTTTTGAAATCAATCAAATTTTGCTTCCGAGCTTACCGAAGGTGTTCAGAAGAACCAAAATATTTTATGTCCTCGATTTCAAAAATTCCAAGACAGAAATCCGATTCAGACATCAGGGAATCAATCATCCAGTGTATGTGGGTGAAAAATAAATGGGCGCAGATAGTTGAAACTTATATGAGACCGACAAAGGGCTAATTATGACAAAATCGGACGGGTCATTTTTAAGATATGTTGGTTCGCCAAAATTTAGCAGCAGAAAGACACCGAAGTTTGAACGTATTTCTGTGTGATAATTTTTAAAATCGGAGACAAGAAAATTGTTTGTTCTTTAGAACCATCACATATCTTCCGTTACCTTTGGTAAGCTCGGTAGCAAAACACTTTTTCTAAATTTGTTCATAGTAAATATTTTACTATGGGATTTTAATTCAAATGAGAAGGTTTTATTCGAGTTAGTCAGACAGAGTTAAATGACACTATAATTAAATTATCCCAAGATGAAAATTGTGCAAAAAATTAAATTTTAAGAAGTGTGACCAACTGCTTAGTATGACGCAAGTCTTATGTAAAAACAAATCATCAAAAACAAAAATCCATCCGGTCACGTCTATATAAAATCAGTTGAGGGTGAAAAGAAGTATGTAAGGTGTATAATAAAGAGAATAGAAAACATAACGGCTTAATAAGACACAAGGTAGCAATTTCTAGATAACAATCAGTGTCTTGGTGCCAATACCATGCTTCATAGTGAGTGAAGCGTAAATAGTTAATGGTCGAAAAACCACAATCTCTAATGTTTTACACAAATGGGTATCGGCCACTTCAGGAAGCACCACTTCATTGGTCATCTTTTCTTTTATAATATAATCGAGTAGTGTCCCGACAACGGGCGACGGCAACGGTAACGGGCGACGGCAACGGTAACGGCGACGGGCGAAGACTCACATCTAAATGATTTATAACGTTAAAAATTGATGCGCCATAAGCTGGGATTGAACCAGTGACTTCCAACACATGAGGCAGTCCTCTACCACTGAGCCACCACCTTGCACTGAAGCTACTAGCATAAAACTTACTATTTAAACAGTAAATATCTATTTAATTTTTTTAACCATATTTTATTCTGCCCGTTGTCACGGGCATAACGGCTAGTCAAAGTATAAAATGGTACCTTGTCCTATTTAGTAGACCCAAGTAATAATTAGGGCATTGATGATTACTTATGTGGTACCTTGTCCTCTTTTGTAGACCTTAGTAATCATCAGTGAACTAATGATTACTAAATCGAAAACAGAATTGGCCGAAAGCAGTTGTATATAACTATGTTAGTGTGGTTTTATGACTCACTATGACTATAAATTCATCATTTTTGCTCCAAATGATATAGTACTCTAATTGCATTTGAAATATTTAACTGCACTATATTATCATAAGCTAAAAAGTTAAAATAGTAAATGGAAATGTTATCTACAAACGGTTAAACTAATTACCATCCATCTAACTAATCCATCGTAAGAGTACGTAAGTATTGATAATATTGATTAACTGTATGAGAAAGTTGGGCGAAATCCCGGTATATGCTACTAACAAACTTAATCAGTTGTAACTGATTTAGAAAGAACTCTTTATTTTTTACCTATCATAAAATAGTCTTTAAGATTACAATGAAAAACAAACAACTTTTCTCATATAAACATTGACAAATACATATACTCATAAATACATATACTCAAATATAAACACATATCCTCAAATATAAATACATATACTCAAATATAAATACATATACTCAAATATAAATATTTAATTTATAAAAATATTTTTTTTTTATAAAACTACAGCTATCCCCAGTCCCCAGCCATCTAGGGCAGGAGAAGAGGGGAATCTTACTCGAACGTATTGCTTTGGTAAAGGGATACTAAATCTCTCAAATATATAAATTAGATAGTATCTCAAATGTACTGTTTAGACAAAGGGGCAGAATGTCTTAAGTGTTTAAATCAAGAGAAATTGTACCGCCAAGCGATTCTCGACTGTATAGATAACTGTAGAATAGCCAAATGTTAAAATAACTGGTGGTTGTTTACATTTGACATGTTTAGATTTCCTCCGCGGGGTCAAAATTACATTTATGCATTTACCTCAGAAACTATATTTTTCCTGGGACATGGATTTGGACCGTTAGATCACTAATTATCAGATAATAAAATGAATGCTAACTTGATAGCACAATTGCAATAAACAAAATGTTTCTTCACTCTTCATCATCTATCACATCCATTTAACATAGATCTCTAACAAAAGATAAAGTACAATACAACTGCTTCTCATCTTAGACTAAATTGAAAAAAATTGAGTCGATGACAGGCAGTTGAGACTTACGACGATCAATACAAATCTACTTGTTCCAGTGACCTTTTTTCCTTAGGGGACATCGAACTCGTGAAGCCTCAGGCCTCTGCCGAGATGTTGACTGTGGACTGTGGTAGTGGCAAGTGCTAATGACGTTACGTTATGCAGGTGGAATGCGATCACAGAAGATTATCGGAGTGAACGCACCCTGACCGATGTCAAGGTGGGGGAGAGCCGACACAAGAAGAAAGTAGAGTAGTTCCACCGAGAACCGACAGGGGGAAGCAGTGAACAGAGCCAGACACCTGCTGCCATCTATCTAACTAGCTTTGAACTACAGAAAAAAACAGTCACTTTGCAACTGACGGCTACGGAAAAAATTATGGAAGAGGAAGAAAGTAAGTACCACAACGGAATTATAATGACCAGAAGCGAGAGAGTAATTGTACATTAGTGTTGGGTCCCGTTGCGTTGTTTGACTCCTCAAACAAGTTTAGGCTTTTTAGACAAAACAACAAAAAACAAAGACTGTCCCGTATTTCCTTTACTGTCATGATAAGTCTACACGAGATTACGGCATTTCAACAACTGCTAAATGTTGAAGCAAATATTTATAAATAGCAAAATTAGAAAAAAAAAAAATTATAATCAATGCATTCACTTCGTATCCTCCCCGGATCCTGTCATCGGCTAAAAACGCCAGTTCGAAATCAGAGTTTAAGTATAGTATAGACTTTTTTAAACATTTTAAATAATATTTAATTTTAATTAATTAAGTGTTAATATGAGAACGACAGAGGGCCAATAATAATCTAACATCCAAACATCACTAAAATCGGAGGAGTAGGTTTTCCAAGATAGAGATTTATTTTGTTTTAACACCTAAATCTTTAAAAATACTAATCTAATTTTTAATGAATGTCGATGCACATACGGTGCTTTAGTAATATCAACCGTCTACGCAGATATCATATAAATATAAATAGAAATAGAGATATAAAATAAATATAAATATGAAATAGGTACATACTAACGACCATACTTTAAAATCCTAATGGGGTCACTACTCGTATATATTATAGAATATTTTTAATGCTTACATACTAAGTTTGACAATTGTATTTTAAAATCTATCTCGTTGTATTTTATTTTATACTAATTTAACAATTCATCTAGGAATCGAGGAACCAATATGCCACACTAATTGGGAGACATTTGTTTTTATTAAACGTTTAATATTGAATTAAACAAATATGAATTAAGAATTGATGGACCAATGTTGGACAATATATTAATACATGGATTAAGTGTTATTCCCCTTATTTAACATTCATTGATTTTTGTGATTAACACATTGCGCTAAAATCATTATGTTAAATGGAGCCAGAGGCTTAGATTATTAAAAAAAAAAAAAAATATAATACCGTGGTACATAGTATTACTTAATTCTTGCGATTTTTCTAAATTGGCTTTATTTCCTAGTGTCCCTCAACGGGCGACGGCAACGGTAACGG
>KZ651053.1:500371-510608 GCA_001010745.2 Gerris buenoi | reverse complement strand
GTGCCACATTCTTTAATAAATGTAATATAATTAAAAAAAAAATAATAATAAAATATAAAATTTCTAAAGTTGATAACATATCTATTTTATAAGTTGATAACTATCAAAATTTTACGTAAAATTATATATATGGTTATTAATGGCTTAAACATTTAAGAGAAACATAAAAAATGAGATAAACTAATTTTTTTTATAAAACTAATAAGCAGTAATTATTTTATTTTTACTATTTATTACGCATCCATTTTGAAACAATTAAATTAAAAATGTAATAGGTTCGGTTAAATTTCTAATACCGGAGGATATAGGCATGTAATTAGGAATGTAATTAAACCAAAGAAAGAAGAAACTCAAATATATCTTAAGGCATCCTGACTTGAAATAACAATAGACAACAAATAGAGCAATGTAAACAAATACGTAAGGCTTAATTTCATATTTATTTACTTTACTGTTAAAATAGAATAAAATAGCTTCTAACATAAAAAGGAAAAAAAAAAAACAAAAAACAAAAAACAAGAAAAAACTTAAATATCAAATGTATGCAGTTTTATCAGAATGAGTAGATATAATCAGCTGAAACTGAGCCAAACCATTAAAACAAAATAGGACTAGAAAACGAAAATTTAATATTGTCTTGATTTACCAGAAAATAGTATAGAGAAGTTATCCGGTTGTTTTCGGCAGCACCACATGACTGGGGGGGCGGTACGGCACGCAAGCTACGATCTACCCCTAGTCCTTCCAGCCCTACAGACTCATAGGTAAATACTCCGGACAAGGGCTGGCGACGTGGGGGTGGCTGGCTGTACACTGTGGGGGCAGACACTGTCTGGGGGCCGTGTCGACCTTCATATACCTCTCAGCTCTCCCCCAGACCAAATACACAGCGACTTAACTACATCGACGCCATTGTATCATGACTTCATGACATACAATATACACTGATAAACACCAGACCAAGTAACACGATCTTAAAATATTTTGTACTAAGAAAAAGCATGAAAAATGTTGTGGAGAAACTCTAACAAAGGATATTCATAAATAAGGTAACTAAAAAATATTTAATATTTATAATTAAATAAATAATTTAAGCATAGTGTTTATTACACAAAAAAGAGTAGGTAATTAAATTGATTTAAACATTGCAAATTTAAAATATTGTAACAAAATATTATTAAATGTAAAGAGAGGAGTATTGAATTATTGTATTAAAAATTGTCTTCCTTTCACCATTTATTTGTTTACAGTAATTATTATTATATAATCTCAATACTCACAACTTAAATAAATATAATATTTCTAAAAAATAATAAATAGAGTTGACGTTTAGTCTAAAATAGGCTAAAAGTATTTTGCCAGAAAATGCCTACAAATTTAGAGCTAAGTATTAATTTCTCGATATCAGAAGATGATATGGTTTAAAGAATTAATACATAATTTCATAGATATTAGTTTAACAGAAAGGCTCCATACCAAGTAGGCAGAGACAAAATGTTTAATTTTTAACAATTACCTAATTTAAAAATTAGAATGATGTTTGATAAATTAAAAATGTATTATATAAAAATTAAGNTAATTAGCATCAACATCAGCCATCAGCCTACAACATGTGTAATGGCTGTCATGGAGTTAGCATGTCGTTCCATTAGATGTATAAACCATATACTTGACATTTGCCGTTGGATAGAGCCACTTCACTTATGTAGTTACCTATTTTTATTGTGATACTAAGTGAATACCGAGCGTAAGGCCCCAAAAATCAAAGAAAATAAGAGAAAAGAAAAAGATTATATATAGAAAATATAAAATAATATATAGAAGGAAGTGAAATGTGAAAGGGTAAATAACGAACTGTGGAGATATGCTTTTCCTGCACGACACATCAACATTGAAGGTTTTGCCTATACTTTATTATAAACGGCGATATCACTAGCAAAGAAATGTTTTAAACAACAATAAAACTAAGTCACAAAAATCAATCAAATAAAAACTACTTGAAAAAGTTATAATATTTCATAATTATTATTCAATCAATAGTAAAACAAACATCTTTTCGTTATATTTAATTTAATAAAAAACGAGAGTCGTCAAATTAAAGCTATTATTCTATTACAGTAAATGTATCAAACTAACACATTAAAATAAACGTTCCACAGGAGAAATTATTAATACATCATCCCGGATCGGAGCATTCACACAGGAAATGGCAATTAAATTTACCATCATTTATTTACAACTTCACCAAAAGAAATAATATTAATAGATGATTTTAGTTTTATCGACATTTAAAAGAAAATTAGCCCCCTAATGTCGTTATTACTTGTACAGAAATTATATTTAAATAGTCTGTTAATTAGTTTGGCACATAGCTTCTTCACATTCTATTATTATAACACAACATTGGTCACATAAGTAAGTGTAAATGATTCCACTGAGAATTAAATTTGTGTGAGATAGGGCATGTTTCGACAAACTTTTTTGTTTCCAAGCTTATTCTTCTTCAAGCTTTTGTTGTTAGTTAAAAATCGATTGCAAGATTTATACTGAACAAAAAAAAAAGAAAGAAAGCAAGCTAATAAAAACGTAGTAAAAACACTTATATTTACACCTATATATTTAAAACGATTTACCTTATTTTTATGAAATTTGGATGGTTTGTCGAAAGTAGCTTGCAGATAGTCTCAGAATTATATCAACCGTATGCTCAACTTTCAAATTGAAAGAAACAGGTCCTTTTAAAAGGAAACGAAACAGGTTCAAAGAATTACACTTGTAATTCCGAGGGGATCACATTATTCTATACAGATATAACATCCTGAGCTATGTGCCACATTCATTGACAGACTATTTTTAGAAATGTATTATTAATTCTTAAATATAAAGAACTTATAAAAACAATTTAATGAGTTTATATAGATTAACAATGAACAGTAATACTTGTAAAGCAGAATAAAAACATATTCACGAATTGTAAAAGAGCGGATTACAGCACGATAGAAATAATTGGTTCGGGATATCATCCTTGATCTAATATTAAACACATTGAAAGGTCAAAACCAAAAGTCTTAAGAGTATTATTGTTTGCTGACTAGAAAAAAAAAAAAAAACAAAAAAAAAACTTGAAACTTGAAACTTAAAAACTTTTATTTATTTTACAATTGCACTATCAAGAATGAAGGGCGAAGAGGCTTTAAAAGTGTTGCATGACGTCATGGCCTCAAGTGTAGATAGAAATGCCGGCCAGGGTGACGTCCGGAAATGCAATAATAACCGAGGAGGGATACTATTCATGTTCCTAATGCACGGGGGCTCAACAGGCTCAGCCAAGCTATAAATAGCAGTAACACTTTGACAACTGAATCCCGAGGCTTCTGAACCAGAGATCGGGGAAACATATGAGCCAGTTAGCATCAGAACGGAGTATGACCTTAGCTTTAACTGAGTCTAGCTAATGAAACTGCCACTTCTACAAATGAATGACATTGCTCGGTAACACAATACAATAAATCATTTTTCTCTTCCATTAGAATAGATTTCTAATGGTTTAGTCGACCTAGAAAGCTATGGATTTTATTTTTTTTTTTTTTTTAAATATGATACAATAATTATAATATTATTCAATAATACCAAAGATTATAATATCTCTAACTAAATAAAGCGAAAATAGCAAGTTGGGATAGATTTTATTTCACAATGTTGACTTCAAATGCAAGTAAATAAATGCAGCCACCAAACCTCTTGAGAGCCGAGATTGGTTTCTTCTCGTAGTCACCTACGGTGAAACGTGAACACGGGAATTAAGTAAATCTGAGATTATTTGAGGTTCTCCAAGAAGCCAATATCCAATTCAGACCAATATCAAGGTTCGGTAACTATAAATAACAGATATCGTCAATAAAATCAAAGATACGAGAATCAGATGACTTGTATTCATCTGATGGATGACCCCGAAAGTAAACAAAATGAAAAGATTTTTTTTTCCTCAGAAAGGCCACCCAGAAGCAGAGGTAAACCCAGACTGAGATGGGGACGGGGACGAGTACCTTAAAAAAGTCGGAGAGTGGAAGAGGCGTCAACAGTCCACTTAGTAATTAAATAGATTGAACTATTAAATAGTATACTTACTCTATGATAATATTATACTATCTACTACTATTATAAAACTATACTTATATTATGGCAAAATTAATGAATTGCGTTCAGGCTATGAATATGATTTCACCTGTAGATTCAGATAAACCATCTTTACCACGTTAGAAATAAATCTGTTTTTCGACTTCTTGTTGTTCGACAATTTGTCGAACTAATTATGGCACACCATAAAAATATTAGAAGAGTAACCTTCTGAGGGTACAACTACACCAAATAAGGGGCAATAAATTTTGTGTATGTGAGAAGAACTTGGTTGATAAGAAGTTGGTATCTGAATTTTTAGTTAATTTAATTATACTGATCAAATATATATCTTGATACACATAGGTTTCGACTACTTTAATTCTAATAAATCTATATTAGCTGTCAAAATTAAAAAATAAATTGATAAATCACTAAGTTCCTAAGTATTTTACATTAAAAGGTGCGAAATCGAGCAAGTTTCATCTGAGCAACGGACACATAAAAAGTCTTTAAATAGAGCCACAAATTCACAATGGCTTTTGCACAGTAAAACTCACGTGCAAGCAGTTAACATCCCGTTCAGTACAGATATATCTTAATTTAGCAACAGAATTGCCAAGCAGATTTACCTTTAGTAGAAGAAGAGACACAATGCACGCGATTCTCAACTAACGTGAATCTGCAGTTAGTGTCAGCATAATCGGTATAAATGATGTCGCAATTATGTTTTACACATTAACACATTCTATGACACAACTGATGTAACAATTAGGCAAAGTTTCTCACATTGTAATAACCAGTAAAAAGCATTAAACCTATCCACACCTTAGACAAATAAAATATTCAGTAATTATAGACACTTCGTTGGGCTAAGATTTTTCCGAACATGTAAATCAAATTTTATCATTATCAGTTTTGTAGTATATAGGCTACACGCAACTGTACAGAATACAGACAATAGAAAAAACAGAGGGTTTCATTTTGAATTTGGGTACATTAGAAAATATCGTTCTTCATATTAATAACAATGCGTTCATTACACTTTGTCAATAACATCTTACATTACAAGCTCTAATAAAATCAATAAGCCGTTATTCAAGGAAAATCTAGTTCAAAGATAAACAATAGGAAACCCAAAATAAAAAGACATTTGTGTGAAAGGAAAACGGGAGAATGAATAGTTAATATAGCGCACTTATAAGGAAAATGTGGACTGTAAAAAAATGTATATTTATTTCGGAAAGTTCGTGTGCTTCATATTATTATTTTTTTGGTACAATAGAAGTGATAATAAATGTTCTGTAATTTCCACACGAGTTTTCTTAAGGGTATAAGCTATTTAAGAATTGAACATTTGAGAGGAGGAAGAATGCTGTTATAGGAAATAGACAAAATTAATCTAATTTTTCGAACGACCAAAAGAAAGAAATAAAAAAGGTAGCTGGTTCAAAGACCAGAGCAACACCCTCACGACATTTTAAAGACGTCATTTAAACGGGTGAGTCCCAAATATAAAGGAAAAGAGGATGGAATTAAACTATCAGTAGGGTGGGTAGATGGAACGCGAAGATTTTGTTGTTTTAACAGTCTCACTGACTCTGTTATCAGGAGGCAAGAAGGAAAGAAGGCAGTGCGTCGGAGTCACACAGACTCTCATACTAAGCAGATCGATAGCACGGTCTCCTTGCCTCGGCTAGACTGCCCCAATGCAATATAGAACAAACTCTAGGAGCCATTCACACTGTGACGTCATCCTAAACTCTTAACTGTTCCAACTAAACCCCCCCTCCCCCCACACACTCCTCCTACACCTACACAACTGTTAACTATTTATGTCAATATCTCCTATTACGACATGGAAATCATTTTAATAATCTTACCAATGCGAGTCCAACACACCTTTCATTCATAACCAATCAACAACCATATGTATGTTCACTGCAATTAGTTTACCTGAAACAAAATAAAAATAGAAAAATTAAATTAACAAAACAAGACAATTTTATAAGATAAGCAAGGATGATTATAATAATTATAATCATAATAATAAGTAAGTAGTCCATTAATTTGAGATATTAAAATTTTAATAGAACATATAAAAATAGTCTGCCAATTTATAGGGTAACTTGAGGTAATGTGACTCCACTAGGAATTATATGTATAGTATGTAATCTTTTATATAATCGAGTAGTGTCCCGACGACAACTCACCTCTAAATTATTTATAACGTTAAAAATTGATGCGCCATAAGCTGGGATTGAACCAGTGACCTCCAGTTCAGTAAGCGAACGCTCTTCCACTGAGCTATGAATATCACTGACTTTCAAGGCCTAAACCTTTCTATTTAAACAGTATATTATTTTAAACCTTCCTATAAACAGTATATTATATGAAGTATAATTGGACAGCGCGAGACTCATTCATTATAAATATAACTAATTATGTCTCAGCTCTTTTTCTTTGAATGAAATTAATAAGAAATAACTAGACATCACGTGGCTCTTTCTGTTTAAGTATAATTGGACAAAGCGAGACTCATTTATTTTAAATATAACTAATTATCTCTCACCTCTTTTTTCAACTATATTTATTCTGCCCGTTGCCACGGGCCTAACGGCTAGTATAATGTAAAAGATCTTGGTCTAATTCCCCTCTCCCTCTTTATTGAATAACACACCTACGTTATTTTATATGTTATAAGTGTTACTGATCTATGTTTTATTGGCAGTGAGTTAGTAATAGTCCAGCGACTATTCTTTTTGCTCGGTTAGTTATATAGGATTAAATATTTTTATAAAAATGTATTTAGATAAATATTAATAGGTTTATTAATGGAATAGTAATAAAATAATAAATTAATTACAAATAAAAATAATAAATTAAGTAAAGATAGTGAATAATTATTAAAGATATAACAAAAATAAATTTATGTAAAATGTAGATCTCTACGTCTCATCTAAAATTAAAAATAATCTCAGGCTTGAAAATTTCCCAAATTTGAGACGAAATAGTGCAAAAAAAATTAGTGGTTTTTATTTTATCGTCATGTAAATGTGCATTTATTTTTTGAAGCCGGGTGCAGTAAATGGAGCAACTTAAGGGTCCGCAGGGGCTCTTTATAGCGACCCTAACCTTAAACAACCAAAAGAACTAACATATGATGCAATATCCTAAGCTCCAAACAATTGAAGTAAGAATTATGCAAATTTTAAAGAAAATTAATAAAGAAAGCAACTGAAACATAAAAAAATTAATATGAATAAAATTTATATCAAATAAAAAAATTATCCTTAAAACTAAGATTGAAATAAACGGGAGAGACTGTATTTCTTTAAAGACATAGTATTTAAATTTACCATCCGAATGTATTTTAGCGTTATTATCAGATGATTTAAGTTTTCCGGTGGGCTTTATTAAATAAAGAGAGACGATTATACGAAACATGAAACGGAGGATGACATTCACTTAAATTAATTGGTCCACATTAACTTCTTATCCTGGCTCGGAAACTAGGCAGCGAGGATCCTTCCAGCCTTTTACTAGAATCAACAAGCTTAGGTAGAGAAACCGAGCTGCAATCCTTAGCTCATTAACTAACTATAATTAGACTGGGAAACACGCCGAGAGATGCCAAGTTAATCGACAGAACGGGCAGTAAGATCAACGCACTCAACACTCCAGTAAGTAAAAGATAGGTAAGAATATTAAACGTTCCATTGGCAACTCACAAAGCGTGAACGAAAAATTCGACTTACCATATACAATATATAAAAACTTATTGTAATTTACAATTCATAAAAGTCAATGAATATTTATTTTTTCATAAGTCTATAAATACCGAAATTCGGCACCCTAGCTATCTAGAATAATTAATTATCCATTCATTCACGTTTACCAAGGGCAATGAATTATAGTTCTGAGAAGGCGTTTGGGTTATACTAACACTATTTACGTGTAAGCTATGCGGGTAAGATAGATTCAGTGTCGTTTAAATTCGTGACAAAACAAATCTACCAAATACAAGTTAAACAAAACCATTTTCCAATACTTATGTTATTAGTGTTCGTGGCTAAAAACAAGGACATTAATGCATTCCTGACTCTGTACTTATTATGGTTATTTGAGAATAAACGTTGCACTTCAAGTTATATTATGTACTAAGAAAGAGAAATCACAGAATAATTCCACTGCACCTAAAAATAATATTAGTATGTATTTGTTTGCCCGTGAAAGGCTTAGATCTGCCGAAGGGATTAATATATGTAATAGATGACCCAGGGTTATTGCGCCCATCAGCTATATAAACCTTACAATTGATACACGCAACTGGATAAACGCCACTTCACATAATCAGATACCCATTTATAGCCAATTCTAGGTAAACACCGAATGTGGGACCCCTTCCGGAATCGAACCCGGACCTCATGCATGAAAAAGAATGCAATAGCAATTAGCTAATGACACATAATACCTACACAAAATTAAATAAAGATTTAAAATTCACTAAAATATATAGCTCATGAACATAAAGGGACTTATTCTTAAGAAAAATAAAAATGCACACTGGGTGCGGAAATGTAAGTGGTTTTTTACAGCCGGTGACGCAACTTCCCCTCCACTGAGCGCGATCGATATTAATACTACTCGATAACATTCCTCAAACATCATTGTAGTATTAATCTTTTAAAAATGTTATGTTTATTGATATATAATTACATTTTAATGTATTTTTGAAGTGAATACATAGTTGAAGTTGAGAAAAGGAAAAAAAGTTTACATGTTCACACACTATGTAGCAGTAATAATTAATTTACATAATAAAACTACTTTTTGATTTCAATTAAATTTTTATAGTAGTACCTATAATTATTCCACAAGTAAATTTTTTTGGAGGGATGGAAAGATAATGATTATCTGCCAATTAGTGTGGTACAAAACTTCCTCACATTATTTAAAAATATAAAATAAAGTACTATGAGATAAAATTTAACATTTAATGATTTCAAAAAACTTATGATCCAGATGTAACCAATAATTAAAAATATTTAATAAAAACAATGTGACCATAACTGGGAATTGAAAGTTTGAATATATTAAGCTGTATGTATTGAATTTGTGAATATATAAAAAACATTGGTTGGTCCATTGACTATAAGATGTCAATGCTTGATAACTCCCTTACAGTTATAATTAAAATAATATGACTCAGAAAGACAATATAATATTCTAATAAGAGAGAGTACATTCTTTTCACATTATATCATGTATATAAGTTTGAAAATATGTATACATTAAAAATAAATGAATTTAGAGTAACAATATGGTAGATCTTACTTCAATATATATTATTACAAGACGGGATATCGGTCACTTTACTCTTTTACTTAATGTGATCATCAGTGTAAAACATGACTCACTTCTCTGGGATTCGAACTCACAGACATTATGAACTCTGTTTCAGGCCGAGATGCGAGTACGCTAACCACTTGGCTACACCGGTCGCCAAATAACGATTCATTAATATTATAATACTTTATATACATAAAAAAAAAAATTAGATTTATAATCTTTGGTATTGAATAAAGCATAGTACACATATTTAATCAAAGTTAACTGTTTATTTATAGGTAATGATACACAAAATAAAAATAAATTTTTACTTAATAAATAAACAGTTGTTGAATTCTTGGTCCGTAGGCTTCCGCGGGTAGATTCGTCATAAACAGCTTGGGTTTCCGGTGAAATCCGCGTCACAAAGGGCTTGAAGTCCAACTTTTTTTCCAAGTTTGGACTTCAAACCCTTCGTGACGCGGATTTCACCGGAAACCCAAGCTGTTTATGAGTTGTTGAATTGTTTTTTAAAATACTCTGCCAATTAATGTGGCACATAGCTTCCTCGCAAAGAAAAGACCAAATTAAGAAAAATACCATAAATATAAAAAATTTGGAAACGCGTGGCACTGTTCCAGTAAATATTTAATAAAGTCGGAGAAATTTAAACATTTGTAGAAGAAACAAAGCCTCCAACAAGCACCAATAGTTAGCACATCTATAATTTATTTAATAAACAAATATAAAACTGCAACCAATTCGTAGAAACCTTTGTTTAAACAAGTTT
>KZ651053.1:476550-488282 GCA_001010745.2 Gerris buenoi | reverse complement strand
TACATTACGCGTCGAGTGTGGAAAGTAGCATTTTGCATGCGAGTGTGGAGTTTACACCCGAGCGATAGCGAGGGTAGTAAAACCACACGAGCAATGCAAAATGCCGTTTTCGCACGAGTTGCGTACCGTACTTTATCTACGATTGTTAGATTTTAATAATAAATGCAGAAAAAAGATAATAAACTTCCTGTATGTATGCTCGTATTTTATTATTTCTTTCTCTTTTGATTCGTTAGTTGTATTTTGTGCCGAATTATTTTGGAAGGCGTATTAATCTTCTCATATTCTTCATAATCACTTGAATCACTCATTGATTTTCACAAAAAAACTCGATACAAACAGTTACTTTTATTAAATTTATGACAAGTAGCTCAGCAGTAATAATGTAAATTTGTTACGAAATCTATATTATGTTATAATAAATGGTTATTTATTTATGTTACTGCCAGAAATTACTCATTGCCTCTTCATTGAAACCATTTGCTCTAGAAAATGATGTTGCAGTAGGTTTCAAAACAGCAAAAACTTTTTTGTGCATTTTTGGGTACTTCGGTTGGTCACAATTAGCGCTTTGTTGGTCGTGTAAAGTTTTTAACTTGCGCCTATTTGTTTTTCTTTCATATGAACGCAATCACAAATTTATTTTTCACCTATTCGTATCTTTAAGAGTACTCATCTGATTTTAAATATATTTGGACAGTTTGTCCCCATAATTATTTCAACCACCTGTATACACAAAATTTTATTGATACTTTTATTCGTTTAAAAAAAATAAGCGATTTTAAAGGATTTTAGAAAAAAAAGGGAAACAATTTAATAAATTAGACAATAATTACAAAATAAATAGTAGCCAAGATGTAAGTGTATAAGTGACTCTACCAGAAACCTAGGTCTAAACACGTACATCGTACATGTCTGGTGACTTCGAATCCTAGAGAGGTGAGACATGTTTCAAACTGAACGCTAGGTCTAAACACGTACATCGTGCATGTCTGGTGAGTTCGAATCCTAGAGAGGTGAGACATGTTTCACACAGAAACCTAGGCCTAAACACTGATATATCTGGTGAGTTCGAATCCTAGAGTGGAGTTCAAACTGAACGCTAGGTCTAAACACGTACATCGTGCATGTCTGGTGACTTCGAATCCTAGAGAGGTGAGACATGTTTCACACTGAAACCTAGGTCTAAAAATCGATATATCTAATGCGATGCAATCCCAGAGAGGTGACATGTTTCACACTGATTATCGAGTAGATGAGTGAAGTGACTAGATCCCCTGCCTGTAATAACCAAATCATGTTTTGATCGGGACGTATAACAGGACACACATAACCTAATTAACCAAACCCGGTTAAAGTTTTGTTATTCACTTAGGTAAGAACCTCTATTTTTTTAGGGCAAAGAAGCACTACCTATGTATGCATGTTTTAGACTTCTGTCTTTACTAAGAACTCGTAATGCAATTCCACTCATTTTCTAATTTATTATATATACATTTTCTTATCATATATATTTATTTCAATCTAGTTTTCTTTCAGAGTAATTTTCTTTTTAAAAAATGTCTCCTCAACCATTTTTATATTCAGACGTTAAATTCTGCAGAGTAAAACTAAACTTGATAACTAAACAACTTCGAACTTTCATAAAAAACTTAAAAATAAAAATAATAAATCCATCTATTATTTATTCAGTCACTTTGACATCATTTAAATATGAAATTACTCTAGATTTTTATGAATATTATATTAGGATTTCACGGATTAGCTTGATATTTTGTAGAGTAGATTGTACGAATTCTAAATGAGTTTGAAATATCCTAAGTGATGGATATAAATGAATTATTTGTTCTGCAACTGAAGTATTAGGGTAATGGTAGTTCCACCTGTCCATCACATCCAATGATGGATGTGACAGATCCAGTGACAGCCTGTGTGAAATAGGTTTTTTTGTCGTTGTAACTAAAATATTTTTTCGAATAACATAGAAACGCAACTTTATCGTTGTTTTTGCTATAGCTAAATTTGGATTACTTTAACGAGATAAAGTCGACATAAAATTTTTGTTGAATTTAATCCTTTTGACGGAAATCTATCGGTATAAAAAANGATAGACAGAAAGAAAGTAATAAAATTAAAAATTATAAAGCCTAATACATTTTTTAGGTCTACAGAAGAAATTTTCGCAATAAATGAAGACCGTATATACATAAATAAGGATAAGAGCGTGATTAAGTCTAGGAAGATATCTGTGTGGACAGCTACTTCATAGCTTTGAGCCTCTGACTTTGAGCAAAGACCTTGATGGCATATGCCCATTCTACTCCTGTGTACTCGTATATACACAATAAAATTAATAATTACACTAAGCCCCTCGGTTGGCCTAAGGCCGCTTGGCCACGCATAATTATCAATACTAATATTATGAAGAGGCTCTTTGAAGTTTGTTTGATCGTTCGCAAGAGATAATCTCTGGAACTACTGATCCGATTCTAAAAATTTGTTCACTGATAAAAGCTATCAGAGCAGCTACACTTCTCCTGAGAGATATAGACTATGTTTGAGGCACTTTTTTACATTGTTACTACACTTAAAAAAAATAGCAGAGGGTAGTAACAATCTAAAGAAGGTGTACAGAATATTCTTCAGACTGTTATATACTCTCCTTAGAAGTGTGATAATCCTTTGTCCTTAATATCCCCCATTCCATAAATTAAAATTGAATTATGTACTTAGATTCCTTCTCATTTAGATTAGTTGGCTACTCTGCGGCTTAATGCAAATTTGTTACTAATCCTACATGTTAAGACTTCCTTCAAAGGAAATCTCGTCGGAACTAGAAGAAAAACCAAGAAAAATCTGTGGCACATTTAAAAATGATTGATATTATGACAAAAAAGCCACTAATCAAACCTTTCCGCTTCCTTTTCTTCTATGACTTTCTTATAAGTAAACAAGGTGACAAGAACTGCATATAAAGCATCAAAGGATAAAGCAGATGGCGAAAGATTTAAAAAAAGAAAAAAAAAAAGAATGCCATGAAACACATGACTGAAAGAATCGAAGATAAGGCTAAAGATGGCAACAAGACCTGGAGGTGAAGAGTTAGAGGATAATGAATAGAAGAGGGAGGTGTCCGCGGTCCGGCCACACAATGGAAACTCGCATAGCAAACAAGAAAGGCGATTTCACGGCTAGGAAACCCTGGGGCCGACAAGCCGGCGAAACAAGCTCCACACACGTGGTCAACAACCTGGCTGCGAAGAACATAAGATAAAATAACACGAGTGTTAGGGCTGCTTACAGCATCTAGGAACAAGACTTTCCCGGAACTACTACACTCTGCACAACCTATTTATTAAACAAGGGCATGAGAAGAAACGAAATACTTTCAATAAACCTTATTGACCTTTTAGCAACGCAACCTTTTTTTCTTTCCAAAAAAAGCATTTTCTTTATACAAGAAATTAATATAATAGTAAAACTATCTGAACACACAATTCATTCAGAATCAGTAGTAGTAATAGTAGTAGTAGTATAGTACTTCCTACTAGAACGGGTAGGACGAACCACTTGTTCGAACCTTGCAATTAGGCCATTACTTAGGCCCTTTTTACGCCCTGTGGTAGAGAGTTCCAGCCACTTCACACAACATACATTTGTACATTGTACCGCCGAAGCGAGTATGATGTGATCAATAGTGAGCCATATAAATCAGAGTGTCACGCCGAGGAATCGAACCCCATCTCGTTCCGCTCATGATTCAGTGATGGCCAAGCAGAAGTGGTAAGTAATTTAACCCACACGGCCACGCTGGCTCTCCTAATCAGAATTAAATCATACATTTTCTGTTTCCCTAACTTCAGACAATACTGCTAAGGAAATTTCCCACGGATTTGTCCAGAAAATTGCGTTTTTTTAAAAATTGAATTGAAAGGATTTAAGATGAGTGCGGAAAGGTAGGTCTGCTCCAATCCGTCAATGCACCTATGAGATTGCTTGCTGTCCAGCAGTCAGCGGCCACATGGTAAGTCACTGGCTCTCAACTCAAAACGAAAACTGTATTTTTATTCATTGTCTACAACGTTACATAATATTATATTGTTAGCACTCCAATAATATATTAACATTAATTTACCTATACATTTAGTAGTACTGTTGGTCCTAGCTCTACCGCTCTTAAAAGTTAAAAAAAAATATTAAAATGAATATTTTATTGGTTCTAAGCAAGATATCAAAAATCTAAGTATAGGCTTCATTCCCAATTTTAATTCTGCACAATATGAGCCCTATTTCAACTTCCTATGATAAATAGTATAGGCGCCATTTCAATACAACGATAAAACTCGTATTGAAATAATTGTATAGTATTTATTGTAGTAGGGAGTTAATATAGGGCTCAAATTGCGCAGAATTAAAATAAGGAATAAAGACTGTAATTAGATTTTTGATATTTTGCTTAAAATTTTAATTTTAATGGTTTTTATAACCTCAAAGGGCGGTATAGCCTTAAGGGCACAAGTTTTATTGTCTATCAATAATAGTTGAGTAAATTGCTTCAAAAGCATATCCGGAACGTTACTATCTCTGGTAGAAACATATTGAAAACAAGCTTAGCAATGCTTGGAACCTAAAAATAATAGTTTTATGAAGAGTTTTAAAACGCTTTATTTAAAATAATTAGACGATTTTCCCCTGAAAAAATTCGAGTCCCAAGATGCCAAAATGAACAATTTAAATGGAAATGACCTTAATTATACTACGTTTTTAAATTTTCTGTCATAAATCATGAAATTGAAACCCGTCAAAATGAAGATCGTAAACCTGGCTCATGTCAAAACACGTAAAATAACGCGGATTTTTTCCGAACTAACTTCCATACAGCAACATTTGCTGAAAACTATTTAAATTCTGCTAAAATATGGCTAAAAGTATTAAAATAATGCATTGTCATCGTGTTTTGAGCTATTCTAGAGTTTCAAATGTCTAGCTACTCGGGAAGTTAGTTAAAAATCGATTGGAAGATTTGTACTAGACAAACAAAAAAACAAGAAACCAAGCAAACAAAAACGTAGTAAAATACTCAATAGACGACGCATATTTTAAATAAGGTTTTAGATCTTCAACAACGTATTTTTATTTGTTGGGAATCGGATTTGAAATTTTATACTATGGAATAATGCCACCCTTAATATAAAATCAAAATACAAAGATTAAAGTTTTTATGTTCAGCCGTTTAAAAGTTATGGGAGTGACAGACAGAAAGATAAAATGGAGACATATAATGAAAGTACAAGAGAGGTGAGTCAGAGGCCATAAACACTAAAAATTAATTTAAACATATTTTACTGTAGTAATATTAACTAGAGCAATTCCATTCCCTTAGAATAAGAAAGGAAAAGAACTTTTGAAATTACTTTTTAAAAAAACTAATTTGCATATTTATCTGATAATCATATACCGGATTAAAAGTGAATGGAAAATGGAATAAAATAAATTTAATTTAAACTTCGCAACTTTAATTTAGAAAAGAAGATAGTTCGAGAAATTCTAGACAATGATTTACGATTATACACACCAAGTTCAGAGAGAGCTTGAAAACCAAATCCTACTTGCACGAACCATAAATTCAAAGTTGCCTCGGCCGCAGAGTCGGATAACAAGAACCGCTTAATAAAACCACTAACACTTAACGAGACAATGCCAACAAACTCGCTCAAGAGGTTTAGAAGAAAATAAGAGAAAAAAATAGAACGGGAGGTAAGAAAAGTACTGAAGAAAGTCGGAGCGAAAAGTGCTTAACACTAAAAAATAAAGTTACAATCCTCGTTCTCAATGCACGTTTCACAATAATTTTTAAAAGTATTTTACAACTTGAAATCCAAGATTGTAATTTTTTTTAAAAAAATATGCTAAAGATATGCTTTCAGCACCTATTTAAGTATAAAGGCTCCGCATAGGTTTAATTTAATACCAATTCATTTTGTTATTTGGGTTTGTGTTATACATAGTATAATATAAATATATTTTATGATTTTTATGAGATAAGGTGATTAGGCTCAGACGACAGATTAGGCTTTTTGTTGTCTAAGGTGATTTAGGACGAATTCGTTAACCACCATAACCGGGCAAGCAGATTCAATGTGATGTTAAAGTTTGTTTTAGCAAAAAAACTTTTGCCCATTTATTAAAATGACGCGACGTGAAACAGACGCCATTAAATACAATTTTATTGCACAACATAATGAAACTACTTGAAGTCGCAAACCATTTACAGGATAGTAAAATTTAAAGATTTGGGGATAGGAGGGACATTTTTTCTAACAAAATATGAAGCGCATGAAAAATTCATTAAAACATTTTAAAGGAAAACTTATTATTTTTTTTTATGGACACAATGGCGCAAAGATGAATTTGAACAAAAAACAAGCCAAATATATATTTGTAGTCAGGACAATCTCTTTTTTGTTGAACACTCCTCATTGCAAATTATAAATACAAACAAAAATAAGAATCCACCTTGTTTTTAAGGATGATGCATTGGGGCATCCTATATTTTTCTTAAGTTCAAGTTATTAAACATAACACAACTGCTAATAGATAATTTCAAATGTCAGTGTTAAGCTTAAGGAGATCAGGTATGTTATCGACAAATACAGGAAATGCTAAGTCATTTGCCTAAATGCTCCTAAAAAGCTTAAACATATTTTTTTAATTTTTGTAAAAATTTAAGTTTGGGTTAATAAAAATAATATTAGTCCAAAAATCTAGAAAACTTTCTCACATGCATAGTAATACTGAATTTAAATCCCATAATAAATTATTTATTTTATTTATTATTAATCATAGTTGTTGTTTACACGCAATTTCATCAAAATCGAATTGCACAATACTTTTTCTTTATTATAATATAATAGATAAATAGGAAAGTAAAAAGTTACAACACCTAGAGGAAAGTCAAACGGGTACGTTCATCCTATTATAAATATAATTTAACTTTACTGCATAATATAAAAGTTATACCTACTCCAGTAGTCGTTAATTATTCAATATTAAACGACATTATACACAGGTATTATAGGGTATAATAATTTATTAGAAACATTATTTCTTTTAAAGGTAAAATGAAAATCTAATGATTAAAGTACAAGAGAAGCAGTAGAGTTTGTTATAGAGTGTAAAAACAACAAGATTGGAAATGTGACAAAATGGTGTTGATAACTCGTTGATTGGATAACGAATCAAGTCGATAAGGCTTAGTACATTTCACAGGTAAAGAGATAAGACTTAATACAACCGTATAAAAAGAGTAAATCACAGGATATTTTTACCTTTACGTAATCAAAACACAACAAGCTACGCTATGTCGTATAGAAGTAATAGAACGGTGAAAAAAATATATCGTATAGAAGTAATAGAAAGGTGAAAAAAAAATATATATACACATTTTTTTAAAAACTAATCTCAGACAATGAAGTAAGATTTATATAAAAAGGCTTTCCAATATCTAAATATAATAAAATATGGCATTTACCTTGCATAAAACATTTTACTAAGATAGGAAGCTAGCAACTTCCTACTTTCATAACTTGGAAACAATACAGTAAAGAATTATCGTCGCCTATAATGCCGTTAGATAATGCAACAACATCTACATTACAGGAAGTAAATAAATAAAATATTCAATAGCTTGTAGATTTTTGCTTTAACTTAAATTAATATTTTGAAAGGATATTTATTAAAACATGTGCACATAAGTTTGAAAAAAAAAAAAGAATAATAAAGTAGGATAGTGGAATAGACGCACCAGCCCTATAACTTTATCACTGGGTTTGGGCCAAGTAGTTCCAAAGATACAGAAAAGACAATGTCGGCTTCTCAAGCATCATCAGTGCCAAAAAGGCAAGAAAGTCAAAAGTATTTGTCAAAATTTGGGCTTCGGCTACCCTCAGTGCAAGATACTCATGAGAGTAAACAAAATTCAGTAACCAGCAGTCTCAGAACTATTAAAAAATCCCGTCAAGTACTTGCTAGCAAGTTACTAAAAGGGTTTCTTCGGTCATAAGAATTAATTATTATTATTATTATTTCTTTTTCTAAACAAAAATATCCATTGTTCACTTTTAAAAATCAAGATGTGCATACATCATTACTATCATTACTATATTCTTTACTATCTTCGGTATGCGCTTATTTAATTCTTTTAGGGCTAAAATGGCCAAAATGGCTGCCATTTTAGAAACACGATATATTTTTGTGTTATATTTGTGTGTCAATACCTTTAAAATGATACCCAACTTCGATTTTTCAAATCACAAAAATTTTGGGGCCCCCTTTTACGCACCCCTAAAATATTTGAAAATTGACTTTTTTTATATCAACTCCCGGAAATACCATTAGACCACAGAGACGCATATTTTTGTGTCTTTGCCTTATTTTTAGGACCTGTCCTATTGGGCTAGGGGGGGGGGGGACATTTTTTTTTGCGTTTTGTTTTAATTTTTAGGGGGGTAAAATGGCCGCCAATTTGGAAACAAAATATATTTTTGTGAACCAAATTTCAATACCTTTCAAATGATACCCAACTTCGATTTTTCAAATCACAAAAATTTTGGGGCCCCCTAGTTACGCCCCCCTAAAAATTCTAAAATTTTACTTTTTTTAAATCAACTCCTGGAAATTTTATTGGACTACAGAGATTTATATTTATGTATTTTTGCCTTATTTTAGGACCTATTCTAATGGGGTAGTGCAGGGGGGGTAAATTTTGGGTTTGTTTGAATTTTTTGGGGGGTAAAATGGCCGCCATTTTGAAAATGCGATACATATTTGTAATCTACATTTCAATACCTTTGAAATGATACCCAACTTGAAAATTAAAAAAAATGTAAAATATTGCGCGGTGATCGCAATTGATCGCAGATCGCAGAAATTTGGAGTGTTAAAGTTCGCAATAGGTTTTCTGTTTTTGGGCAAAAAAGTTTAACTTATATACCAAATTTCAAGTCTATAGCTTCAGTAGGTCGGGAGATATACACCAAGATGCGACGGACGGACAGACGCACTACCAAAAGCATAAGGGTTTCTAGGACGACCTCGAAACCCTAAAAATAAAAGTCAAAACGAAAGTGAGCCTCTTGGCCATATACGAAAAGTATTAAAACAATTCGAACCACGGAAATCAACAAAATTCCACGGTTAATTCCGTAAGGAATTAACTGTTTTGTGGGTTGTCTGTCTGTCTGGGCCACGCATAACTTTAACAGCTTTTAAGCTAGAGTGTTGAAACTTGGTACAAAAATCCGTCCTTAGACGTAGTTGTGCTGCCCGGACAATCATACATGTGTGGCTTCATTAACCCATTTTTGCTGAGTCAGCAAATTTTTTAAAAAATCGACAAATTTTCCGATTTTCCTGAAAGTTGCACCAATTATAACTTTGTATAAGAAAATTATTTCAATTGAATTTCGTTTTGATACCTGCCGCCATTTTTAAAATATCTATTTTTGAACCAACTTTAACGCTGAATAATTTCTGACCTATTTCGCTGATTGAGCTGAAATTCGCACCAATAATACCTCTCTATAAGATGAATAAGGCCTCCACATTTTATCTTGATATCAGCCTCCATTTTGAATATGTGAACTTTTAATTTTTATATAGGGAAGATTTGTTTACATTGTTAAATACCTCACTGTATACGGACCTCATTTCATTAAAAAAAAAAATTAAACTGTAGTCCATTTAAATACGAATTTCGATATAAGCCGTTTTCCCGAGAAAAATCTATTTCCTGAGAAAATACCTTTAAACGCGCACAAAGACGCCGGGATTAAAGAAGAAAAGCTATTTTTATGATATATTTTAATAAAAAAAAGTCCAATATAATTAAATGTACCCACGAAAACCTTGAAAATTAATAAATGGAAAACACTGGGCTAATTAATTATGAAATCGTATATAAGAAAGTTTTCTCGAAATGTTTGTCGAGTTTTCTTTGAGTTTTTTTTACTTTTTAAATATATGTACTGGTATGTACAGGCAGATAATTGTGGTAAAGTATTGTAACTTCTTTGTAAGTGTAAGTAAATAAAGAGATAATCACTGTAAATAAATGTTTAATTTTTTAAATAAATACTGCTCAATTAAGCGTTTTAAGGAAACATAAAATAGGTCTTCTGTAAAATTGCTAAATAAGACACAATAATTCACCTTCACATCATTAATGCCGAAATACACCTACGTTAAAAGATATTAAAAAAATCGAACTCAAACAGCCAGCTTTATAAATTTGTTAGTCAAAGATTAGGTATGAGTGCAAACAAGTAATCTTGCTTTTGTCGGGTCGTCCAAGTAACAAATGTTACATTCTTATAAAACAGAATTTACAACATTTTAGTTAAAAGGTTGAACATTTAAATTTATTTAAAGTGTCACAGAAAAGACACCCCACTTAATAAAAAGAACAAATAATAGTTATTTTAATAATGTGGGTTAAATTTATAAAAAAATAGTTCTAGTTCAAACAATTTTAGAGACAAGCAAAACAACATATAAAAGGTAATACGCAGAAACAGCGAATTCCAAGAGGCGCATCTCTGCTAATAGAGCTTAACATTTGGAATGAATGGGGGACTCATGGTCCAAGATAAATTTCTCTTCTGATTTAAAGTCAAGATTAAATTTACAGATGTGAGACGAAGCCAAGAATACAACTGAAAGAGAGACTGAATGCAGTAGATGACACGTGTGTTAGCTGTACGACCGGTCAGTGCGCATGTCTAATGACCAGCTCACTTACGTCTAATTAAGCTGGTGATGTCAAACCTCCTGGCACCAAACTGTTTTAATCACAAACAGAACATCGTCCACAACAAAGTCACCAACAGAAAAAAACAAGTTATAAATCTAAGTCGGTACACTCCTAATCCAATAACAAAATATATAAGTAAAAATATTTTAAATAAATGCCAATTTAAAGATCCTAATCATTAAAAATAAATAAATTATTCCAATGAAGCTCAGAGTTAAGATCACACCGGCACAGGGATATTTTTCTCCCTTCACCCTTTACTAAAAATATTATTGATAAATTAGTGATGTTTAAGTGTTTCCTTTATTATAAATAAAGCCACTAATAAATCAATTATAATAGTGATAAAAATTTAACGATACATCCTTGTCATTTACAGTCATCATTATGCCTCTGACCCCATTCACCAATGTTGCTATAGTGACCAGCTGTTATTTCGGAAACTAGATTTTTGCTGAAAAAAGTAATTTTTACGATTTCATTAACTAATAAACTAATAGAATCAAAAACAATTGTAGAAACACAAGTAAACTAACTAAATACTTAATTAAACTATTACCAACCAAAAATAAAAAATAGGTTTTTAAAAAAATTAGGCAAACATTCTCATATGCATCACAGTGGTACAAAAGTTAAGTCCCAAAATATATACTTTTTAGGGTTTTGTAGATACTTCTCAAAATTATGACGAGGGTGATGTGTCCGTCTGTCCGTCGCTCTTTGGCTTATAGCGCCCGAACCATTTAAGCTAAAATGCTGAAATTTGAAACACTGGCGTAACTTCCGGGCCCAAACACAGGACATATACAAAAAAGTTAAAAATTTAATATGCGCATGCGCAATTCGAAAAAATGCGGTCAAGTCAAAAATTTAGATTTTTTTAAATTTTCGAGTGGGGTATCAAATGAAAGCTGCTGAATAG
>KZ651053.1:462577-475868 GCA_001010745.2 Gerris buenoi | reverse complement strand
TTTTTTTTTTTTTTTTTTTTTTTTTTTTTTTTTTTTTTTTTTTTTTTTTTTTTTTTTTTTTACTAAACACAGTAATAACCAAGGCCGGCTATAATAGTAATCGGGGTTTTAATTTACGTCAATTTCTGCAAAATTAGATATTATCAAACGGAAACTTTAATTACAGTTTAGGGTTTCTTTTGAGACCACATACTTCAAATTTCGCCGCAATAAGCTAAATAGTTTTTTTTAAACGCTTGTGGATTCATAGGGCACTTTAACCGAGTAAATATATCAAAATCATTTTTTCCCATCGCAATAATTTATTATTTATGTATTCGTTCATAATATATTCGATCATAAACTTTATAGTGTTAAATAACTATAATTGCAAATCAATAATAACAAAATGTCTAAACGTTATTTTATGCTAGATGTCTATAATAACATAAAACAGTAAAGTAAGTATATTTTGATTTTAGTAAATGTAATGATGTTTAGGTCTTAAGGATAGATAAGAGTAAATATAAATAGGTACATGTATATAAATGTATTTATGTATGTAGTGCGGCCTCTATGTCGAAAATAAAGGTCATACATGATAAAAAAAAAAAAAACAGACCTTGAGGGTACTGATCCCTGGATTCACTACTTCATACTTCATAATACTACAACTAAATTTACAAGACAATAAAATTAAATTAGAGCTTAAATGAGATGAAAAAAATAAATACTATATTAACAATAACATACAAGTACCTAGTTAAGACCAAAACAATTTAATTGTGTTATTACCAACAAATAAGTGTCCTTGGAGAGACAAAAAATGTTGTGAATGCAGCCACAAGGTTATCTGTGATATACTAGAGGGAGTTTTTCAAGAGTTACAACTCTCAGGAGTCTTTGACTAGTGAAATGAGAACCGGCATCTGCTACTAACAAGTAACAGGTAACTGATACCTTATTGACTAACAAATTATTATACCGAGCTTGTCCTATTCAATTATAACATATACCAGACAAATAAATCTATCTCAGTAACAAGATTGAATTATTACTCGCCCCCTCCACTCTTGGTACAATAAACATTGTTGGCATAATTTCAATAAACACAAATGACCATGGAATAAAGTAGAAGAATTTGTTTCTACTTTTACTTTCAATATTATTGACAATAGGTAGTTAAGACTGAACCAATTATTTTCTTTTATACACTTTCTTGAGATTATTGACTTATTTATATAAACCTAAAGGAATCCGTACAGTTAAAGTACATATTACCTGTTGCATTATTTTTGCACGGGGTATGTACATTCATATATTATAATCAAGTAGTAGTTAAGGAAGATGATATTAATGACAAATTAATAAATAGATTCAAATCTAAATATTATCAATATTAGAGGAAGATAGAGAGACGTTTAAAAATGAACCTTGCTTCTGGGAATCGAGCTACAGATATACCTGCAATCTGAGAGCAGTGTTATAATCATTGATCTATACAAGCCTGTTGGCAGGCCCAAACCCTTCTCCCCCCCCCCCTTCTTTCTTCCCTTATTGTGGCGCGGATTTATTTGAAACCAGGTCCTCACGTACAACAATATAACTACTTCTTTAATGACCTAGGCTATTGAACGGGACTACAACTCAAAAAGAAATACTTCTTTAAAACGGTGATTACAGGCCGAGGGCGAAGTTGGAAAGCACGAGTGCGTTAACGCCCGAGGCCTGTCATAGCGCTTACTGCTCGTGGTGCGCACACTATTTTAACGCCCACAGCATGTAAACTAACTAAAAAAAACTATTTTGCCGTAATCTTCAAAAACAATAAATGCATATTAAGGTTAAATCATTACCAGAACAAACCGCAGTTATAAAAATATTGATTGTTTACAAATTAAACAGCTGGCGCTGAGAACTACTAGCGCTTCCTGCACGCCACGGCCCGGCCAGGAAGCGTCCGCTTATCGAACTAATTAGCGGCCCTGCAATTATAAAGTATGCATTATTACCGACCCCAGGGCTGTTTTTTTTAAGTTACTTGCAAAACAAAATTGCTATGAGTAACATTGCTATTACAAGATTTTTTTGGCATGGTGTATCGTGAGAGGAGAGGCTACCCAATGGCAGCACTCCTAACAGGTATTGCACATATTTCTATTATTGTAATAAATCCCTTGGCCAACACCTCTTCAGCCGACGGGGAGGGCGGTCGGGGATATGGATGGAAGCCATGGATTCGACTAAAGGATTAGGATGTTGGATTAGGTTTTCATGGAATTTTAAATAGCGGGATGAAGCGAGGTCTTGTACAAAAGGAACTTTGAGGTCGTTGTGGATTGTGAGATTGGAAACGTAGGCGGGAGAGTTAGTGATTTTTCGAAGGATCTTGGACTGAAGGGATTGGATCCTATAAGAATTTGAGCGTTTGGTGCTACCCCATAGCTCAATTCCAGGGCTGTAATATGGAACTTTACCGGCCGCTCAGGATAGGAATATTTACAATTCGAGGGCGATAAAACTAATATTTGGGCCTGATACATAGGATGTAAACAACTTATAATAAAATATAATTCCAATTTCAATCCGGGGAATGCGATGTGACATAGGGGGGAGCATGCACGAGTACAACACTCTGGAAATAAACATTTAAAAGTGCTTATCATTCTTTAGTGATCGGAATCCACTATTAATTGCATGTAATATTCTCGCTTGAGGTAAACAATTATGTTTTTTTGAAAGTAGTTCATATAACCAATCAAATTAGAAAAATAGAAAATGTATTCCATCAGTTTAAAACCAACCATGGACCCATTCCCAGTGAAGTGCTATAACCACTTAGTTACGGCAGAGCAATGATTTTTACCTCTTTCAATCCATATTTAATCCCAACAAAAATAAACCAAAATATTTTTAACTTGAACTGGGAAAATAGAGTGGTTCGATTCCTGGCACCGTGATGTACTTTTTTTTCCTTTGGTTTGTTCCTTGTTGTTACCAATAGTTTGTACAATTAATTCATCGTGAATGAAACAAAAAAATATCAAAACATCAAATAGCGATTATTTAATAAAACAATTAATTCACAGATGAAGAACGACTAAAATGATCCAAATAACAAAACTTTTGTATGCACAATTATAAAAACTTGTTTCATTCATTCTTTTTTCTCTTAATATTTGCATAATAAAGTTGAAGTTAACTGTTCGTTAACATAAAGACTTGGAGCAGAGTTGAGAGGATATTTTCCTTGCTTTTTACATTTTTTATTTTCGCTTTTTTATTCCTCTCTTTCACAGTGTAATACGTTGACAAGGTGTGAAGGGTAAATTTCACGAAGTGAATGGACAACAACAGTTCTCAGTTGGAAACAACATTCCTTCATATACAGCTGCTGTTAACAATAGTGAAAGCAAAGCCCCATAATATTACAAGAGAGTGCAGCATTATAAGTAGTTTTGTTAAAAATATAGTGCGAAACCCCTTAAGTTAACAACCTGATGTATTTTATTTCAAAGTTGCGAGCATGAAAGAAAAAAATAGTAGGGTCAAAAAAACCTTGGTATAGTGTTCCAATCGGAATCCTCACAAAGTTTTATTTCTATAATTATGGTTGGATTTATTTATGACCCATCGGAACGATCAATGTTAAAATTTAATGATCAGCTCTATGGGTCGAAAAAAGAAAAATTTCGTCCATCCATGGAACATAGTTTACGTCTTGAAAGTACAATGAAATAGCTTAGTCTTCAACAGTTTAGGAGTTAGAACAATGTTCTTTAGGTGTAATATAAGGCACTCTTTTAGTTTGGTACCCCCCTACTTCATTGCAAATTTGAGAAGACCTGGGTGGGTAAATGAGAGGGAAATAGTAATGACTTGCCTAGTTGGACAGTTAGTACTATGCTCAACAAATTTAAACACCCAGGTCATCTTAAATTTCCAATGAAATGGGTCAGTAATTATTGATATATAATGAGTGGATGTGTGGCGGATGCTGTCATAATGTATTGACACATGACAGATGAAATATTTACACTCTTTATATTGTTAGATTATTAAATATAGTTGGATTTGTGTAGGCGTGAAAATATTTTACTTTCTTTGTAATATATACGTTAAGACCATCATCTCTCTCCCGCCAAAGATGTTACATAGTTTTACAAAACACAGTTTCTGATCTTTTCTTTTTCCGAAATGGGGAGAAAAGACTTACCCACTTTATCTAAATAACTACGATTTTTAGTTTTATACCCCCCAATAGGGGGGTATAAAACTAGAAGAGTACCTAATATAAAATATAAATAATAATAAGATCTTAAATTAAATTAGTCAAGTTAAGTGTCCACACGTATTTTTATCGAGCTGAATCGAATATAACTTATAAATAGTCAAATGAAATTTTGAACCGTTTTCAATCCCAGTGGGATCATTATTTTTAACCAATATTAAAGTTGCGCACATGATTTAAATTAATATGGTACCCATGTGCAGGCTAAAATTAACATACCATCCAAATTTCATTAAAATCAGACACGTAGTTTTTTAAATATGGGCGTCCAGACTGATAGACACAAGACCAAAATTTTTCCTGAAATGGGTGGCATAAAATATTTTGTTCTTCGAAAATACCAAAAGCAATAAAACGTATAAAATCTTATGTTAAGGAGATAGACATGCATAGTAAAATAAATGCAAATTAATTCTATAAATATGTGGACTGTAAATATAACAACATTGTTAATTTACTACTTACTAATTGTCAGCACGCGAGTTACTAATTAAATCTTTGAATTAATTATGATTAATGTACTTGATAAAAAAAGATAATAGCATCATAATCTTATACCATTAAGAATAAGAAAAAAAGAGTAAACAAAAGGTTGAATGTTAAATAAGGGAAATAATTGGAGCAGATGCGTCTAACTGCTCAGGTCGCCCAGAGCTATAATACTTAACAGCTAGAATAATTAAATAATTAAGTATAGAAATGCTTAGGGTTGAATAAAAAACAAACCAAAAATTTAATGGATAAAAAAANGCCGAGTTAATTAATCGTGCTTTTCTAGAATATTATCGAGGTAAATAATTATCAACAATTCATTTATAAGTGATAAAAAAGCAATTATAACAAATCTATTACATTATTAAGCTGTAAAAATATTAAAGTAGATTTATTGATATCTATTAATAGTACGGTAAATGACACAGACCCGATTATTCTCAAGTCTAGACCTAATAATGACTACAATACATAAAATTAATAGCTTCGCAATAAGGTCAATCATGCATGAACCGTGGAAGCTGCTATTGTTTTACAAAATGGGGTTCTTAGGATATTAAAATATTAAAGACACGTGCTGAACTCTGTTCATCATAGAGCCTATGAGGAATTTACATTAAAGGTGCGGTGTCCTATGATTAGATATAGGGATGAATAATCCTCTTTAGCTACTGTACATACGCAGGAGGCAAAGAAATCTTCAGAAGGGAGAGGATAATTTAATTTTGTAAAAATATTTAAAATACGAGTGCTATAATAAAATTATAAGTTTGGTGTTGCTATAACATTTAACATAATGACGTAAAACAAAGGAATTTAAACACATTTTTATTGTCCAGACGCAATGAAAAGTCTCTAACAGTCTAACCCAATCAGTTCCTAAGATAATACATTTTTAAGATTTTGGGAGGGGGGGGAACATTTTTTTCTTATAAAATATGTGAAGTCCAAAAAATGTCAATTATTTCTAGCTGGGTCGTGTTTCTTTAATATTTAATATTAAATATACAAAGAAGTTAGATATTAGTATTGGCCAACACCACTTTAGGGTGGGTAACAAAGTAAAAGAGTACCATCTTTATTCAATAATTCCTTTTTTTACGATAAAATTGAATTAGTGCATTAAAAAATGGTGAATTATCGATCCTGGCATACAAATAAATGGCGGGTCTAAAGTCTCTTTTCATATTTATTTGTAGGTTAGTTGCCTGGACACTTGCGAGCGGTGAGAAACAGGGTGAAAACAGGCTCACTTATTTTAATTAAATAAATCGGACTCAGGGCGTCTCGGAACTTTTTCTTACTAAAGAAAAACGACAAAAGATTATATCGACTGTGTACCTGCAAAACATCGTAACCTAAAAAACTAAATTTTTCAGGAAAAGAAAAAAACGTTGTTTTTGTACACTTAAGTTAAATGATAAATACGACGTATTACAATAATTGCTATAAAAAATAATTGATTTAGGCTTACTAGCTTTTGCACATAGGTACATAATAATATCTATCAAAAATGAAATTAAAAAAAAAATCTCGATTTTGAGGGTTACGAGGTATTGCAGGTACACAGTCGATATGTGAATTGTAATTTTGCTTGTCCGTTAAAAGTTAAGTCCGGTAAAATGAGGTCCGTTATGGTAAGGTATTTACAAATGTAAACAAAATTTCCTTTTGTTTATATAAAAATCAGAAGTCGATAACTTCCAAATGCGTATAGATATTAAGATAAAATATGGAGGACTTATTTCTCTTATAGAGAGGTATCATCGGCGTAACTCAGCTCGCAATCTGCGAAATAGTTCAGAAATTAGCTAGGGTTACATTTTCAAAGTCCATAAGTAGATATTTTCAAAATGGCGGCAATATAATAAAAAATTGTTTGTCTTATGAAGAGGCGAAATCGGAAAAATTTTCAAGTTTTACGAATTTTTAAATGTTTGCTGACTCTTCAATTTAATATTGTCCGGGCAGCACGTCTACATATAAGGACAGATTTTTTTCACCAATTTTCAAATCTCTAGCTAGATAACTGCAGGAGCTATGCGCAACACAGACAAACACNAAAATTTTCAAGTTTTACGAATTTTTAAATGTTTGCTGACTCTTCAATTTAATATTGTCCGGGCAGCACGTCTACATATAAGGACAGATTTTTTTCACCAATTTTCAAATCTCTAGCTAGATAACTGCAGGAGCTATGCGCAACACAGACAAACACACACCAGACAGACATCCAGCTAAAATCCACTCAAATCGTCTTAAAAACATCCAAATCTAGAGTTCGGGAGTTTTGGGAGAAAAATACGTTTGGAGAAGGAGTGGAAAGTAGCAATATTTTAAGCAATTGATGTGTTCCACGGCAATTGATAAAAATCTAGACTATAATAATCTGAACACCGAATAATGGAAACTATACTACATCTGTGCCATAGAATAAAGGAGGCGTATAACTGACTTGGGAGTTAAAAATACTATTTTAATTTTTACCTTGAAAGTAAACAAATACAAATAATCAGACCAAAATATTTTTTGTACTGATGATTTTTCACTTAAATTAAACAACGGCGAATAAGATTGAATGGGGGGAGGGGATAAAGAGTCATATTTGGAGGACTGGCATTTATAGAAATTGGTTTAATGGTTTAGGCTCTAAATGCTTGGACAAAAGAACTTTTTTTTAGAGAAACTCAAGGTCTCTCTTTTTAGACTAAATAGTAAAAGTAAATCAAAATCACTAAATTAAAATAAGAATTTACAATAATTTTTCTTCATACATACAATATGTTAGGTCAGCCTTACATGATGCTATTTTAGAGTAAACCTGACAGGTAAACCGGGAGCGTGTGTGCTATGAAAACTATGCAGTTATGTCATAATCATAATTATTAATAAGCACATAGGCTTCTCTTTATCTGTACAGGTTGCATTGTCGGGAAAACGTAATTATACCGTTATTAACAAGTAATTATAAGTTTAAAAAAAAAAAAAAAACATGCAAATAGAGGTAAATAAAGCCAAGTAAAAAAAAAGTTAGATACCGATACCACTAAACTATTGCTAAAGGATAAAAAAAGTTAATACCAAAAACAAGAAATTGCACTTAAGCGTTGACCTTTGTTAATTCCATTTTAAGATTTTATAAGCAATTATATTAACTATATATAGCTAAATATATGATGAATTTAAAAGTTAATTAATAAAAATGTATTAATTAATTTGAATATATTAATATTCTAATAAGATACAAAAACGGCCGAGTTAATTAATCGTGCTTTTCTAGAATATTATCGAGGTAAATAATTATCAACAATTCATTTATAAGTGATAAAAAAGCAATTATAACAAATCTATTACATTATTAAGCTGTAAAAATATTAAAGTAGATTTATTGATATCTATTAATAGTACGGTAAATGACACAGACCCGATTATTCTCAAGTCTAGACCTAATAATGACTACAATACATAAAATTAATAGCTTCGCAATAAGGTCAATCATGCATGAACCGTGGAAGCTGCTATTGTTTTACAAAATGGGGTTCTTAGGATATTAAAATATTAAAGACACGTGCTGAACTCTGTTCATCATAGAGCCTATGAGGAATTTACATTAAAGGTGCGGTGTCCTATGATTAGATATAGGGATGAATAATCCTCTTTAGCTACTGTACATACGCAGGAGGCAAAGAAATCTTCAGAAGGGAGAGGATAATTTAATTTTGTAAAAATATTTAAAATACGAGTGCTATAATAAAATTATAAGTTTGGTGTTGCTATAACATTTAACATAATGACGTAAAACAAAGGAATTTAAACACATTTTTATTGTCCAGACGCAATGAAAAGTCTCTAACAGTCTAACCCAATCAGTTCCTAAGATAATACATTTTTAAGATTTTGGGAGGGGGGGGAACATTTTTTTCTTATAAAATATGTGAAGTCCAAAAAATGTCAATTATTTCTAGCTGGGTCGTGTTTCTTTAATATTTAATATTAAATATACAAAGAAGTTAGATATTAGTATTGGCCAACATATGGGCAACTGCGGCAACAATCTGTGGGCAACAAACCATCCAAATTTTATCAACATATAATGTGCGTATGCGAGAGAAGAAGAGGAAACAATAGCCGAAAATAAGCAAAAGTTCATTTTAACATAGGGGCCAAAATGAGCAAATTTTAACTTACCACAAAAATTCAAGTGTTTAACACCAATTTTTTTACGACAGACAAACAACTGCCTTCACTTGTGAATTGGCTGGCAAAACACATCTGCAATGTAATACCGTGATTACATTGCGTCACGGTATTACATTGCAGATGTGTTTTGCCAGCCAAGCAAGAATGGCGGTGTGAGAGCACGCTCGTCTCTGATAATTCCTATATCTTATCTTCTTGAGCCGATTATAGGTCCAGAGTTGGGTGGGCATCGTCGGGCCCCTGATGAGTCGGTAGCGACGAAACGATGCAGGACATGGCGTTTTGCCGAGCCAACATCTTTGTGACGTTTGTCTGGTGTTGGAACAGTTCCTATGTGTCACGCTTGCGTGGCACATCCCTAGGTGTCTCTCAGTAACACAAATTGTAAATTAATATTATATTTCACATTTTAGGATAAAAATGGTAAATATCACAGTGATAAAGGTAGGAGCATGTAACCCTCAAAGATTCTTCCACTAACACAATCTTTACTAGAAACCCTAGAATGATAACAATTATCTTTTCCTCCAGAAGGGAGTAAACGTTTACTTCCCACCCTATAGTTTATAGGGAGGGAAGGATCCCATTACAGCTTAGTTGTGAAAATCGAGGCGGAAAGTAAAAATCGTGGTGTAAAGTAACAGTAGAGCCAACTTATTATTCTTTAAAAATCAGTGTTGCCTGTTTTGTAACTACATAGTAGCAAGTTTTTTTTAACTGAATTACTCGACTAGATAACAGCTTTTTAAAAAAATATTGGTGAGTTTAAATAAAAAGTTCTTTTGATTACTGTGATACTTTAATTTTTATCGTCATTTTAAAATGTCGTATGACTTCATAACTGAGTTTAAACAAGACTTATAGAAAAGAGGTAGGTTACGTCTAATCAGGTTATATTTATGTTTTTGATTTCTCGTATTTTAGCGATAAACACATAACACATATATAAATTAATAAATATTATTCAGTTAGTCATTTTGTAGTATTAATAAACATTTGAATTATATTATTATAGTTACATAGTTATAGAAAATTATTTTAGAAATCAAAGAAAACATAGTTGGAATTGATGAATTGCACATTTAATTTACATTTTTTTTTTACTATAAGATGTTATAAAACTTTTCTGTTGTTTTTAAAAGTCATTGTACAAATAAAAGGTATAAAATTTGTAAATTTAGTTATTAATACCTAAATATATAGATAAATCGAAATCTTAGGTTTTATTTGTGTCAATTTACTCCCTTCTAGAGGAAAAATCTTGTACAGACCACGGGAGAAAAAAAGTCATAGTACCCTCGCTATAATTAACTCCCTCGGCTATGCCTCGGGATTAAACTTAATGGTTCCCTCGGCTGCGCCTCAGGATTTAGACAGTATGGTTTTGGTGGGAACCAACCAAAACGCTCAGGGTGTAATGACTTTGTTTCCTCCCTTGGTGCGTAAATAACTATAATCCAATTATTTTTCAGCTCCGCTAAATGAGAGGGAGAAATATTAATAAAAAAACCTAATTAAAAGGCTCAAAATTGCCAGGTTATTTAATATAGTTGTTAAGTGTTATCTGGGGTTGTTTTGTGGCTTAATTATTTAGTTACTTCAAACAATTCAGAGGGTTGTTCAAGCGTTTTGAAGGGACTGAGAAGGAGTTTAGTGAAGAGTCAGCAAGTGGTCGTCTCCCTTTAAAAAAAACCGGCAGTCGGACTAATTAGACAAAACAACAGCGAAAACTGCAACAAAAATCCTTGCAAATGTCCTTTTAACAAAAGGAAAAGCGTTTAGCCACATTAACCACAACAAAGAACCATTTAAAGAGTTCACTTATAAGTTTTAATATTATTAATTTATTTTTAAACAAAAGTTGTTTTGTTGTATTTAAAGCCAAAGTCAAAATTTGCAGTGCCTACTTCCTTATTATTAGTAAAGCGGATAGGTATGTTATGTATTTAAAAAAAATACAAATATAACTGGTTTGTTAACAAAAACTCTCTCTTTTAAACACATAATAAACAGTTAAAACGAAAAAAAAGAAACAATCCGTCAATTAATGTGGCACATAGCTTCCTCCGTCCTTTTATTGGACGAATGGTCAAATATGAATTGAAAGTGTGGTTGTTAAGCTTTATTTCTATTCCAACAGAGAGTAGGTTAAAACATTAGCATTGAATTTCGTTCAATAATGAATTTCGTGATATTTGACAAAATTTTGAAAATATCGAATTTTCAACTTGGAAACTTAAACGCTAAATAATTTTGGTACATAATTCATCTCACCGAATAATCTGCAATTCGCACATAATTCCTCTATACATAACTTATTGAGTATTACGGGGAAATATGATTCATGTTTCACCTACTTCCCTGGTGTAATTATTTTCCTCTAAAATTATTTATAGTAATAATTCAAATTAGTATAGCGGTACTCTTTTAGTTTGTTACCTATATTTTTGATTTTTAAATTATAAACACAAAAGTTTGGTATTCCTTTGTACTCAAGTATATCGGACTAAATATCCCTTCGTCTTAAATGTAATTAACTAGTTACCCATCCTACTTTTCAACATTTTATGGATATCAATATAGGTGAATAACAAAATAAAAGAGGTGTATGAACCTCTTTTATTTTGTTACCCACCACTTTCTTTTCGGTTATGGAGAGTATCAAAGTAAAACAATAATATATTGCCTCTCCACATATACTGGCTAATTTGTTTACTATAAATTAGAAAGCAGCTTTCATCCTTCATAAGGCCATCATCAGTGCCGATATGTGGAAGAAGTAGATTAACCATTTATATAATGGTATATAATATTAGGTTTTTTTCCAACAACACTTCAAACTAGTTTGAACTGTCCGACGCAAGTGCATTCGGACCAAAATTGAACGCCTTTTGCGTCAGGCAGTTTCAAACTAGTTTGAAGTGTGGTTGGAACAAACCTATAATGTAAATCAACTTCTTCGACATTCCGGCACTGATGATGGCCTTATGAAGGCTGCTTTCTAATTTAAAATTAATAAATTAGCCAGCTTACGTGGAAAGACAATTTATATTATTCATTATGATGACCTACATATTTTCAAGTAAAAGAGTACTATTCTGCCGCCATTTTGGAATTATTTGTTAAAAAAAGTTCTATAAGTTATATTCATTTTTTTAAATTTTATTTGACTTAGCCAGTTTATTATTAGCTTTTAAAAATATTAATTTGAATAAAAGAGGAAATCGCGTCACACAAGATTGTACCTTAAAGACACCTTTTAGAAAAAATAAGTCGGATGAAGAAAGGTTAGGGCTAATTTTATGAAAGCTATTTTTATTATAATTTCAAGACAGATTTATTTAAACCTATTTATATATTAATTAATAATAGTGTTAAAAGTGCATAATATTGTGTCTAGTGAGACGTTAAATCCGTTTTTACATCTAAATTTAAATGTAAGTGATGCTCTTTCGCATGTGTGGCCTAATGATGCGGAAAAATAATTATATAATATATAATAAAGAAATAGTATTACCTAGTAGAAGAGTTAGCGGAAAATACAAAAATGCAGAATAATTAATGCAAAGTTTATGACTAATTATAGAGGCTTGTTTCACGGTCAATGATCAGTAAGCGTTGCATATGAGTGATTTTTATCGAAGCGGTGTAAGATGTTACGCCAGTCTCAAGAAATACAGAATGAAGACGAAGCCAAGAGGGTGCGGCATGTAGATGTAAAGGCCATAGCCCTTGACACTCAAGTGATATTTTTGACTCGGGTTTTCCAGAAGTAGAAAGAAATCCAGAGGGGGTCCCACATACACGTGCTCCAGACACATTCCACTTTTATACTCTTCCCATTAACCAGGTATAACCACATCAAACTCTTCCCTCATTTCTATTATTAAATACAAAAAACTCAATTTCACATATTGAATCATTAAAATTTTAAATATACTAAAGGGAGAAAGAAAAAACCAACTTCCCACATTAAATAATATTAAAAGTGCACCTAAAATATTAATGGAATGGTACTTTTTTACTTTAGAACCCCCCCCCCCCCCCCCTTCACCCACCTTAATTTGTGTACTTACACCTGTTTCTTCACTCAGTCTATGTATAATTTTCCTTATAATTATTTATTAGTATTTTATTTTCAGTGTATTTTAACTATCTTTTTATATTTATTATGTTTTCAGAACGCTATGATATGAAATTAGGATTAGAAGAAACTGCCTCACCGTAAAATTCTTTATTATTAGTTACTTTTAAGTTTATCTTGGACTAACTGATACCACCCAAAACTTATTAGTTCACTTAAATTTCTACATTTTTTTTTTTTTTTTT
>KZ651053.1:449590-461636 GCA_001010745.2 Gerris buenoi | reverse complement strand
GTCAGAGCAATGTACTGGAAATACAGAGGCCCGGGTTCAAACCCCGGCGCTGGAGCTTGTTTTTCTCTGACTGTTTCCCGTAGTTAATAATAATTATAATTTGATTTAAATTAAAATTTAATCATTCTGTAGTATGAATACTACCAAAATCGTAAAAATGAATTATTAATTATTTTATAAAAAGCACGAAGAAGAACCCCAGCAGAGAATTGAAAGGTGGTTGTTGACATCTTTCGACTTCGTTTGATTTATCAGCGATTGTTAATATTCTGACCTTCCAATATTATGCATTTACGGAATAAGTCATATTAAATACGCAGGCATTGAAATGGCCTACAATTTAAAATTGTTTAATATACTCTTTTAATCAGGTAAAATTTTAATTTATTAATTTCTTTAAATTGCAATTACAAAGGTTAAAAAACTTTATGTAAATTAAATTTAAATAAATAATACACTAATATACATATATTAAAAATAATATACTAAATACAACAAATAAATATATCATATAGTATTTTACTTGATTGACGGAATAAGAAAATTGGAAAATAAACACGGAATAAAAACATTGGCAATAACAGAGAAAGATTTGTTTATTTAGTTCGTACATGACCTCCAAACAGCACACATTTTATTTACACACTTCTGTTATATTCAGTCCCCAAACTCACTCAATTCTACAATTTATTGATTTAGATCACAATGAAAAACTGTAATCAAAGATTAATAAAATTGCAAGATAAAAAGAACGTTTTATATACAACGCTTTTAAATTTTTTGTCATAAATAATACATTTTAAACCTGTCAAAATGAAGACTGAAATATGGGACATGCCAAAACAAATAAAATAACAACACAAAAAAGAACTAACTTTCTTTTCAGCACGCAATTTGCTGAAAACGAATTAACTTTTGCTAAAAGATGGATAAAAGTATTAAAATAATGCATTGTCATCGTGTACTGAGGTATTCTAAAATATTCAAATGTCTAGCTACTCGGGAAAGTAGTTAGAAATCGATTGCAAGATTTGTACTTTACAAACAAACAAACAAGAAAGCAAGCTAATAAAAACGTAGTAATAAAAAATTCCAACAGCTTTTCTATAAACTAAAAGAAAACATTACATCAAACTCACAACTCTAACATTCTCACCAAACATTGTGAAACTTAATTTAAATCCAACAATATCTGATTTTATTTATTTATTACAAAAGTATTTAACTGTTTAAATTTCGTGTTCGATTTTTAGTAAAATTTAAATGATTTCTTCAATATCTCTGAAACTAGATTTATCGCAGGAAAACAACAGGCGGGGGTTAAAATTATCTTTAAGTGGAATTTAATAATAACAGACCAACGACCCTTAAAACGTGTAAATTCGTTCAAATTAAAAAGTAAAAATTATACATTAAAACATAATAAGGAAACATAGAGACAAAGTTTTTATAAGTTAAAAACAAAATCGTTGTTGTTTTTATTTCCATTCGTAACTTTAAAAGATACAATAGTGATTCTGCTCCGAGAAATATTACAACACAAATATGTTTTAAAATCTTCAAGGTTTGTTTTGACACTGTAAATATTTAATACTATAAACAATAAAAAGAACCACGGGAGGAATGCCAAAATATATATCCCAACCCCAACAAAACACTAATGTAAAAAAAATAAGCCTAGTCTCGCGTAAAAGTTGTGAGATCATAGGATAGCCAAGTCTCCCACTGTCCAAGTAAGTAAGTTCTACTACTATTATTAGGTTACTACTAGACTATAGAACTAGACTATAGAAGGTCTAATTTATTCAGTGCAAGCACATGATGTTTGTCTGTCCCTCTCTTAATTCTCTTTCAAAAATCACACTATACGTTTAAATTTAAAAAGCATTTTCTGACTTGGCAAATGCACACCACAAACGTAAATCAAATAAAAAATATTATTTTTTCATTTGAGCGTCGCAGCACAAGGATACAAATTTGTATAAGAAACTGAATTTAAATTTAGTGTATTGTGTATTTGCCAAGTCATAAAATGTTTTTGAGGAGTAACAATCTAAAGAAGTACGGGTTTGCTAAACCCACAAGACAAATAATATCAGAGTTAGGCTAATCTCTCAATTGAAAAGATCATATCACATAACTGATACAATTTTGGTGCATTTAGAACCTCTCGTTACTCTCCTAGGGTAACTCCGACTTTAAAAACTAGAGAAGTTTATGAAGGAAATGTTTTTTTTTAAATTTTATGCTTTTGTTTTGTTTGATAAGGATTTGACCTCAACAGAAGTTTAAACATCCCTTTGTCTTGAAAGTTATTTAGTGATAATTTATATTCTAAAAAAACATAGGGGAGTAACAATCTAAAGAATTACCGTATATGATTATGCCAAAAAATGGGGATCCCTTTTAAAAATGTTAATATCTTTTTGTAAAGCTTGATCCTACAGAGAATTGGCCGTTCTAGAACTTTTTGGACACCCTGTATACACATAGCGTAAATGTGAATATAAATACATACATACTACTTTCTATATGAGAAAGTAAAAAACTTTATTAAAAAAAAAAAAAAATGTATAGAGTCGTCATTAAAAAGTTATTAGGTATGGTAAAAAAGTCAAAAGGGTTTCTTTATAGGAGAAAATAGAGGTCAAACGGAAAGGGCGTTGCCTTAATTCGGAGGGATTATTTACTACGACTTCAGATACAGGGCTCATGTTGCACCAAAATGAAGAGAAGAATCAGATGAAATATTACTTAGTCCTTTATAAAAAGGAGTTCAGTACAGCCCATTATTTAATCCCAGGGGAAAACTTTTATCTGTATTGAATTAATTCTAAAAATAAATTATTTGTTCAAAGGCAAAAACTATGAGTATAATAATAAGGTATCATCGTCATATTCTTAAGGTTAGCTATAACTTCTGACCTCAAAGGCCTACCATGTAAAATAGGTTATTGCTCTATTGCACAAAATAAGGCATTAAAACTTAGATTAACTACCTTTAGTTATAGAAGAGGATCAATCAAAGATGTAGCTGGTTTGAATTCATTTTTTCTATTACGAATTTTTATTTATTTTATTCTTGTTTTGAACACACATCAATCAAAACTTTATAACTAGAAGATAAAAGGTATAAGTACAATACCCCTTAATGAGACGATATCATATTCCCATAGACTACATCCTTCAGATATTTTATATAATTTAGTCGAGCACTCACCTGAAACACAGAATAATAAAAAACTATTATTAAATATGAGAAATGTGCAATAGTTTCCATGCAATAATAATAAGTAGAATCTAAGACTAGTTTCTCTTAGATTTTGCATGTTGATAATAACAGCTGTACCAAGATAATAATAGTACATATATACATATAAAAATAGAATATCACTTAGTATGGCACACAGCTTCCTCACATCCTATCGTGCTCCTATATTGATTTTATGTTTTTACAAGCCATTATTGTCTAATTTATTTAATTGTTTCCCCCGTTTCTTTAATAATAAAAATTGTTTGGATTTTTTAAATGAATTTAAGTATCAAGTAAGCAGTAAGAGCGAGACGGTTAAAATTAATCTATGGTCTACTTTCGACAAATCATCCAAATTTTATAAAAATCAGATAAATACTTATGAAAATATAGGTGTACATATAGTCTACCAAAAAACTCTACCCCCCTCCACTACCAACAACTTTTATGGCCCAAGAAACCCTTTTATTAATTTACTAGCGAGTACTTGACGGAATTATTTTATGCCGTTTTTGGTTTTCGAGAAAAAACCTCTAAAAATTATAATAGACATTTTTAACCAATATTACTAGGATGATTAAGATTTCCCATAAAAGTCTATTTAACATGGAAAATTCTGAATTATTTTCTAAATTAATCATAACAAGGAGATAAAGCCAGATTTTTTTAAAATATGAAAATACATTAATCTGGAAGAGTGGTAAAACGTCATATTATTAGCATTTTATGGTATTTACCGACCATATTTATCAAATAACAAATAAAATATCATGATAATTAATTTAAAATACATTAGTAAGCATATATTTAAAATTTTTAATTAGTATAAGAGGATAATTATTGTAAATCACATTTTAGCAATTTTAAAGAGAGAGAGAGCTATTTTCAACCCGCTGAAAAATTGAGCAGGCTTTCTTCAAAGCATACAATATTTTTACATTGGTTATCTCTTTATTTACTAACATAAGAGGAAACAATATATTACTACAATTGTATGCCAGCGTAATGCAATACATACTACAAAGTGGAATACCACAGAAGTCCAACAAGGGATAGTATTTTCCATGTTGTAATAAAGTGAATCTTACGTTTTCTCTTGATACCAAATTATTATTTTGCTCCAGAGATAGGAATATTAAGCCTACATCCGTAGGGAAAACACAATCCATGCAACAGAGTAGAACAATCGAGCGGAATTCCGTTCCGATCGGATGGACATTCGAGACAGTGCAACCAACCAAATACAATTCAACTGCTTCTAAATTATCAGGAGACAACAACCAAGGTTAAAGAATTTTCAAGTCGGATTTAATTAATTTTATTTCAACCACAAAGAAATTGAGGTTGATTCTTCAAAGGGAATTAGTACAATTTGTTTTGTTTTTTTAATTCGTCAAGCGAGTAAAAGATATTATCTAAATTGGTTTAGAAAGAAACAACAGGTGTTCCATAAAAATAATGTTAGATAAAGGATAACGAGCGGTATCGTCAAATCAACAGCCTAATCCAAGATGATCTTATGAACAAGCTGTACCGTTAACTCCGCAAGTAAAGAACTAATATGGAACTTGGACCAGACTGAAAATATACCAAACCAAGGTAAAAACATCATTATAGAAAACGACATCGTTTGTCGGAACGAGCGCAATAGAAGAACATATACGATGGAAATTCTGAATGAGAAATGCAGATGGGAATCGTTAGCCTAGACCCGGTGTTTAGATTGATATAACCATGACCCCTTTCACCCAATAGCACAACTACAAGGTAAATAGGCTGCAAGAACAACCACGCTGTCTATTTTAAACCACGATATCTATCACATACAATAATCTTAAAATAGCACCGAGAGAAGGTAGAACGAAAACAATTTAATGGCCTTACAGCTAAAATAAAGTATCTTCTAGAATATTAAATTTTCATTGAGTAAAAATTAAACAAGCCAATAAACAAATTTATTGGTTTTCAAGCTACAGGCTTGCATTTTAAATGAAGCGGGAAAAGGTTCTTAAATCATAAAAAAATCCCATTTTATTAGTCTATTAAAATTATCTATTAAAAACCGATTTCATGTGAAGGGTAATCTCAGAGAACATTTTGCGAATCTTGTCCTAAATTAAAAAGGTACGCAATACCGCAGTAATTGTGCGTTATAATTACTTCCTTTCCCCGACCATATAAATATACATAGTAGTTTGAACATCTGAAAAACGCATTTTGCACGTAAGTTTTATAGAATGATTTAATTATCTAGTTTGCACTTTTCTATTTAGACCAGCAAAGATAAAATAAAATTCAAGGAATCCTGCTAAATAACATGTTCTGTTAATTTTTAGAACATACAATCCCTTAATGCCAGTTATTATTGATACATTGTAAATAGAAATAACTTAAGAAATGAAACTATGAATAAAATCCTTACAAAGAGCACTAGTATAAATTACAAGATGCGTTGAGTTATGTAGGCTAAATTAATTTTTTAATTTAAATAAAATACCATATAAATTTCCAAAAATATGATCACTATAGAAATACTTTTGTCTCCAAATTCAACATTTTCTAAACAGAAATTCATAAAAAAAACTTGCGAATCACGACATCTTAAAAACACAAATCTTATGTCAAAGTCCAACGAAATTTTGTATGGTACGTCACAATTAGCCAACTGAACGTCTCTTATAATGTGGCCAAAAGCTATATTTTTGAAGTACCAACTTTCATGTAATTTACATGATTTTTGCAATAAGCCGACAGGAATCCCTTGTCCCTTACTAATTTAGATTTTCTGTGCACATATAATATTTAATATAAATAAATTAATGAAAATCTAAACAGAAGAGTAAGCAGAACCGAGATATCACAAAAAAATCGGTGCGAGACAGCTCAGACAAACTTTTGACTTTACCATTTATTAATCTTTGAGTTTTCGTAGGTACATTTAATTGTTATTGAAAATTTTATCAAAATGTATCATAAAAATAACTTCTCCTCGGCGTGGAATTGAACAAACCTCTCTCCGTCCGCGTTTAAAGCTATTTTTTCAGTAACTAGTTTTTTCCCCGTAAACGACTCGAACTACGGACGAGAAAGTAAAAAAAGAAACCATATGCTGATATTACAGAATCACAGAATGAATAATTAAAATCACTCGTGGTTCATAGAATTAGAGCTCAGTCGTCTCTTGACAGCATCAAATGTTAAACTATTAAAATAAGTTGTACGTTGACTGTGTGATTGTAGTCCAGTCATAAAATGCTCTAAATTGTAATCAGAATTGCACTGTATTTTGTTTGTTCCAATTATTTGTTCCAACATCCTACAACACGTAGGTTACCTAATTACCAATTAACCTCCTTTGAGAAAGATCACAGGCAGGCACATATGGACGAACCAAATAACAAGGCGGACTTCCAACAAGAGAGTTTTAATTCCAGTGTAAAATCAAAGCGAACGTAAGCTAAATCACTGAAGTTTCAACTTGTCCAGTCCATTAAGACCAGTCGATAATAATTATTCCAATGATGGATTCATCTCCCCTTTTTTTAGCTTTAAAGCTATTTTGTATAAAACTTTTAGAAAAAACATTCCATACATTTCAAACAACTAACATAATTCTTTTACAACCTATTATTGTGTAATTAACTTGAACCAACATATTTATCAGTTATTACAACCAACATATTTTTTAAACTACTCCTTACTCATCCAATTTTAATGAAAAAATTCCAAATTTCTTTAAAATTTGAATAGTAGCTCCTAATTTTTGATTCGCAAAAATTAATAGTAGACCAAAAGACAGACAAAGGGCGGAAATTTTTCCTGATTTCTCAAAGGGATTTCTGTCTTTTGAAATTTGAGACATAAAAAATGTACATTCATTAGAACTATCGCATTGCTTCCGTTACCTTCGGTAAGCTCAGAAGCAAATAAATAAATCGTTATCTTAAAAGGATAAAATTAAAATTAAAACAAGATGCTATTGAGTAACCTTGTTACATCTTGATTTTATTAAAAACATTACACTAAATTTTTATTAGAGGTGCTAAATATACACTGACTTAAGCAGAGTTGTAATCGGGTAGGCAAGGTGATCGTATGATAATGCAGGTATAGATAACATACATATTCATGCAGGTATAAGATGTTGAATGGTAACATAAGAATGCTGAAGTATATCTAACTACATGGGAACGAGAAGTTGCCAAGGTAAAGGACAATATTCAATATGTATAAAGAAGTCAATTATATAACCTTACAAGATACTACCAATGATAATGAGAAAAACACCCAGGCCAAGAATGGTTAGAATGAGCTTTTACCACCGTTAGAGTCAGAACTGCGGAAATTCCTTGTATCCGCGGCTAACTTTATATTCGATACATTACAAGCAACACATGAATGCACTAGCGACCTTGTAATTACCATAGGGACAATAAAATCCCATTATCAAGGTTTTTTTATTTTCTAATATACGTAATGTATACAGGGTAAAAGTATAATGAAAAATCAATTTCTTTTTATCTAAGAAAATGAATTTATAATTTAATCTTTTCCCTTCTTTATTTAAAACTTGAAGTTTAAATGTAATTTATCAGTCGGAAAAACTAACAACAGTGGTGCTAATAATATACAACCCTTTAAAAGTACAGTAACACCTACACATTTCTACAACATACCGTAGGTTTTAAATGTCTTAGTCAGTCGCAAGAGCAATACTGTACACATTTCTACAAAACACGCAGTAGGTAAGCATCGAAAAAGCGAAGTCTAAGTGATTTTATGTTCTTTAATAATAAATTAATAGGGCAGTAAGACAATAATAATACATTTAATTATTTAAAAAAAAAAAACTAATAAAAATTATTAAAATAATCGGTCCAAAACATTTTACTAATTTTCTCATTTTTTTAGCATAAGTAATACTAAATTTAAACCTATACACAGATAAAACCAATAATTATAAAACATCGTCTTAATCAGGTCAATAAAGACAAATTTAAGTCCAACAAATGCTTGTTAAGTGGTGATATTTTTTAAAATGTATCTTAGACCATTGATTTAACACAAAAATGTGTCATTAGAAACCCATCCATAAAAAACAATCTCATAATTGGCAAAAATGTAACACATCACATCGCTTTTTAAACAATCCACTCCACTATAAATTCCAAAACTAACTCAATCAAACACAAAAATAGTTTCAATTATCAGAAAATAAGAAAAACTAAATATACTCATAAATAAATAAATGCATGAAATAGATAAATCAAATCTTTAGAAATATTTGCTTAAAATATACTAATTCAAATTCAGACGCATCAAAAACTCAAATACAAGCAAAAGAAAAGAAAATTTAGTAGACTTGTATTAAAATTACTACATTTCGTCTTGTACTAAAATACGAACAAGTCATAAAATGTAATTTTAAAATGTAAAAAGGTCAAAGTCGGGTGTTACATATTCAACCGAAATCATTAAGGAAGTAAAAAAGGGAATTACATCAACAAAACATAGATTGATGCGTCGTAAACATCCTTGTCTTGTAATGTTAGATTTATTTTGGAGAAATTATTACGTAGATTTTTTATTTTTTATTTTTTTTTTTAAGGACAGCTGATTTAGCCTTGGGGTAGGCTGTCAGTGTGGACAAACTAGGGAAATAATACGAGTATTTGAAGCTGTGAGGAATACATACCTTAGTGTAAGCCACTACTCGTTCAACACCTCTAAGGCAACAACAACAACAACAACTTACTTATTAGGTAATATATAGTATAACAACTTCACCTCCCGAGAGTAACTCAGTTGTAAGTTAAAACCCGTGCGGATATATCACGTTAACATACATCTTATATCGGTTTACACTGTAGTTCAATAATAACTATAACAAAAATACATATTCATCTTGTGATCACATATATAGCATACAAATTATAATAATATAAATTACGACTCAATTTATATTTACAATATAGTGATTACAGATGTTAGGAATGTTGCTGCAATTTATTACCACCGAGCTGAACGAAGGTAGTGGAAGCTATGTTGCACCTTCCTGAATAACAACAAATTTTTATGTCTCCGATTTCAAAAATTCCAAGATAGAAATCTGTTTCAGACATCAGGAAACATTTTTGGTTTCGGGTCAGTCTTTTGGTCAGTCGCTCATCTTACACACATCTTAAAAACTATTCGTTTAATTTTAATTAAATTTGGGTGGTAGGTAATAATCAACTTAATTAACTTGAATAAACAGTGGGTTAACTTAATTAACCCACTGTTGGTTTCATATAAGTTTCAACCTTCTGCGCCTATTTGTTTGCACTATATAAATTTATGCGCACAAACATACATTTATTTACACCTATTCCTATATATCTTCCAAAGTACTTATCTGATTAAATATATGGACAATAAGAGATTGTAAAAGCATATAGTCATTAAAGTATTCGATAGGATAGAAGAAGCTATGTGCCACACTAAATCTCCCAAATATTGGCAAAGTATTTTTCTTTACATTAACATTATAAGGTCATTGTGGTATAAAAGGGTCTGTCAATTTACGTATTTATCGGAATAATTTCTTCCCTCTTGTACGCACTGAACCCTAGTATTTTGTTTCAAATTTATCGAAGGTGACGGAAACATTAAAAAATGCTTTTGATGCTCTGAATTCAACAATTCCTAGACAGCAGTTCATTTCAGACTCTAGGGAACATTTCTAATCTCATGTCAAGCAGACGGGCTATCGGTATATTTTGACGATTAATTTTTCGAACCAACATATTTTAAAAATTACTCGTCCGAATTAAATAAAATTTGGATAGCAGCTCACCATGTACTCACAGATGGTGCCATATTAGTTTGCAACCGTGGGTACACATGTAATTTTGAATAAAAATAAATGAGACCCCATTGGGAATCAAACAGGACCTTTTTTTATTACACCTACCTCCACCTATCTTATCTATATGATTAACAGTACTTGTCCGATTTAAATAAAATTTGGATGGTTTGCCGAACTCCACAGATGTTTCCATATTGTCCACCATCCGCACATTAAATAATAAAAAAAAGTAAATGTGACCCTTAGCATTCAAACTTTTAATTCACAGTGAAATCATGAGACATTTATTCAAATAGGAAGACAGGAAGCCATGTGCCACAATAATGGGCAGACTATTTTTTAATCATGATAATGCTAAATTTATAACTTAAAAGTTAAAATATAAAGAAATCAAATACTTAAAAAAGAACTGAAAGAAACTTAGCTAAAAAAAAAAATAAAGGCCTTTTATATAAAAAAGGCTTTGACACTTGGTAAGACCAATGTCTAGAATTATGCAGTGGTTTTTGAAGGAAGAATATAGAAGGAAAGAGGATGAATAGTTGGGATATCCGTTATGCGAGAGGAAGGTAAGGTAAGGGTGAAGTGAGTTTGCGGCCGGCATCGCTTAACGCCAAGTGAACATCATTAGAAAGAGCTAACTTCCAGTCTGGCTACAGATTATAACGCTCTCAGTCCGATCTAAACTGTTGGAAGACTGCACCCAGCGTCAATTCACCTATAACAATTCACTTAGCATAACGCTCTGGCGAGCTTGGCCTTCCATACAAGACGACTTAAACCTTTAGCGGCTAACTATAACTACCCTCATATCGATAACAGTCCCACGTAGTAAGGCTACTATAATAGAGTCGGTTTTCGGTCCAACTTTCGGATTAAATCCGTCCTTTTGTTCGTGTAATCAAAGTATTAATATTTTAAAATAAATTAATTAGTATAATTGAACTATACGATAATGTTAAGCTCGCTATACAATTATATAGATAAATTCAATCCAAATAACTTTTTGTTGTAGCTTTTGATTTCATGGGAGTTGCTTGCTTTGCGAGGATAGGACCAGCAGCCTAATACACCATCAATTTAGCAGAATTGTCAAGCCAAAACCAAAATCACCATGAAAGAGAGCAGGACTTATTTACTCAACTTATTGAAAGTATAAGTCAGATCTTTAGACTTTACGGTCACATATGTTAAGTTGGTAAAATTATTCTACTCGATTTTATGTACATCAAAACCTCAGTGGCGGGGAGGGCCCTTTTCTCTCACGACGCCTTACAATTGGGTGATTAAAGTGACAAAACACAGAACTTCATAAGCAAGAGAACGTATCTGATGATACTATGATCATCATCTTTTGACAGACAAACTCATAGTGGACCCTCCCGACTAAATTAACATTTAAACCAGCAAGGTCTAGCTGAAATTGCAGGGTAGAGTCTGTGCGAGGAAGAGGATGAAAGCCCTTCACACCTTATCAGCAGCTGTCCTGCATTATCTTGTCTGCAAGGTGGGAAATCTTTGGCTTAGCCATTTTTCCTGCATTGTCAAACTGAGTTCGTACATTGACCGCATGTGAGGTCTTACTGCTTCGGGCATTACATTTAAGTTTTCCGGATAGGTTTTAAAAGAAAAAGGGAAAAACTAACAATTTATCATGGAAGTGAAAACACTACTGTTATTTCGTTTCCTCGCGTGCATGCCAAACACCTCCATAAGAAAGGTAGGCTTTGTCCAGTATGAATGCTTGGAAGCAGCTGAGTTTAAAAGAAACAATGTTATATTATATATTTTATTGGTATTATAATAACGAAATTTCAGGTGAACCTTTTTAGGGTTTTGTAGATATTTCTCAAAACCCTTATGCCGAGGGTGATGTGTCCGTCCGTCCGTCGCTCTTTGGTTCATAGGGCCCGAACCGTTCAAGCGAAAGTTCTGAAATTTGGAAC
>KZ651053.1:403997-436270 GCA_001010745.2 Gerris buenoi | reverse complement strand
ATCTCGATCGCGATATAGGAGTTCGTGGACTGACCTTGGAGTCCGATAGATTTAAAAACTCCGTTCACATGGTTCGGCTAGAATCAAAGAGGATCTTTAAAATACAACCCAAGTAGCTAGCTATCTATGCATGGGAACTCCCTAACAATGCAATAAGCATATCGGCAGAGAAAAGAATCTGTTAACTAAACAAAAAAAATTAACACTTCAAGAATGTGACGAGGTTGCTTGAAATTTTACTTCTTTCAATGAACTGCCTTTACAAAAATATGCTTATACCATGACTAAAATGTTTATTTTAATAATAAACTTTTTAAGAATAAAGAAAGACGTCTTCCCACTAAAGTAAGCATATTGTACAAAACTGGCTTCAAAGCTCTAATGGTCATCTTCAGTGCCAGTGAAAAGAGTTGAAATGAGTGAGAAAGAATCAGTGTAGAAGCTGAGAAAGGGGTCAGATTAACAACCTCTGTCTTAACTGCTACACTGATTCTTTTACTTATGCATTTCGACTCAATAAGTGATCAGTGATCACTAAATGGTTGAAAGATGGGCTTTGTAGAACGAACTTACTTTAGTGGGAGACGTCTTTCTTTATTCCTAATCAAGTGAATCCACATATGATATTTACTGCTAGATATGGGAGCATCTATGGATGTCGTTTTAAAGGAATAAACAACAAACTGTCTCTCCATGTGAATTGGAAATCTTTAATGCCGAAGTTTGGCCTTTAGCCTTTAAAGGGCCATCATCAGTGCCTATTGCGGAAGAAAAAAAAAGTTACATTAAGAACAAGGTTTGTTGAGAGGAAAGGTTACCGCACATGTCGGAGATCAACGTAAGACCGCAATAGACACTGATGATGGCCTTTCGAAGGCTGAAAGCAGCTATGGTGTTAAAGTTTTTTTCAATTTACTTGGACAGACATTTTGTGTTATTCCTTAATGATAGTTAAATTTTAAATCAAGTTTGTATTTTAGTGATACAAATTCACAATTAGGTTTAGTTCAGAGCTCAATCAGCGCTTTAACAAATCGAATTATACAGAAATTGATTATAAATTCAAGTTTTGTTTAATTTAGCATAGCATGTTTTTGAAATGTTTTAATACACAAATATAAACAAGAATTATTAATTGTTAAATTGGACAGATAAACACACACGCGTATATGTATATACATATAATATAAATATATTTATTAATCGACACCCAATCAATTTTTTAAACACTTGAAATTGTAATAGATATGATACGACAGGCTGTAAACATAAATTCAATTGAAATTCAAAAGAAACAACGTTCTCATAGCTGTAAAACCAATTAAGCACGGTATATTACTCTTTTAAAAGTATAAATAAATAGGGGAAAACAGAGTGGAAAATGCCATCAAAACGTTTCCTCAATAAAGAATTGTATTAGAAGACAACACCTTAAATTTAAAATTTACTCTGCTGTTTATAGAAAGAACACTACACAATGAACATAATTATTAATAAATAATCTTACAAAATGATTATAAGAAAGTAAAAATCTCTCTTAAGCAAAATTGGAATTTGAAATTTACTTTAAGGGGAAGAAAAAAAATTATAGTATGCAAACAAAAAAATGTTTTCTAAATTAATTTTTCAAATTTGACACAGGTCAAAGTTAATTAGTTTGCCAATTTAACAATGGTAAAAAAATACTTATAGAGGAAACTTCACCAGTTTATTGATCAAACCGGTATATATTTGTGTATATGTATATTGTATATTGATTTAAATATAGTATGTAATTGTAATCGTAAACATTAATATTATAACATTGATATTCAGTAAGATAAGGACCGAAAATCAGTCTGTAAACCTCATTGTAGTTCTTTCTATAATAATAATAAAAGTGGCCTATTTGCTCATGAGAAATTTTCTTAATAAGAACATTTTTTTGCCTTTAAATTTAAAAATAACTAAAAAGAAATCCGTTTCGGGCATCAAGAAATATTTTGATTTCATATCTGTTTGTCGGTCTGCCTTTTAAATTGTTTCAACAACTACTCTCCCGATTTTTATAAAAATTTAGAGTTAGGTAATAACTAGCCTGTACAAATTTAATATTTCTTAAAAATAAGAGAACTTCAGTAGAAAACGAAACAGACCTAAATCTCATATGAGCATTCGACCATTAAAATAACGCGAGAAAGCTATAAGCAACACAAATTGGGAGCCAATTTTATTATTGTTCTGGCATAGTACTAATCGCATATTTAAACGAGGGTTGGAGCAAATGGATCATTGAATAAAGTAAACAATTAGAAATCATAAGATCTTAGCTTAATTTACGGCTAGCACACAGGGCAAAACAGTCTGCAGACTGTGTGCCTTGGTGCAAAAGATTGTCACCGGCGACAAAAATGTTGCCGTCCAACAATCTTTTGCACCGGAAGACAGCCTCCGCAGACTGTTTTGCCCTAAGTGTTGCAAGTCTGATAAGAAAGCTAAGACACACATTACACTATAGAGCCACACGATGACTAGAATACTTAAAACCCGCGAAACATAAAACAAAACTAATAAAGCGGATATCATAGTAAGAGTACAAATCTCGTCTGACCGAGCGGGAAAACGCGGCATTAGCCTAGATACTAGATAAGAGATGAGCTGGCGGAGGGATCGAGATATCCTCATTGATTCCTAAGGGATTACCACGATGTGTCTTGGGGTAGGGATGTCTGCTTATAGGGGCCAAAGAAGTCTTACATGAGCGGCTCACCAAAACCAAAACTCTCTGGCCGGATAATGCCATTACTTCACGGGTCATAGAATCACATTATGCCTGCCTCCGCCTCATATAGCCCTCTGTTAATACGAGCTATATCAATATTACAATGATCAACATTACTTCTCAGGCTTTACAGAATAAAGATATTTTTTTAGTTCAAACCTAATAATTCGAATTCGAGTATGAAAGCTCATTAATAATAAGCAATAAAAAATAGTCTACCAATTAGTTTGGCACAATAGCTTCCTCGCACACTTTAATGAGGTTTTTCTCTTACGATCCATTATTGTTGCGCCAATTTATATAATTGTCCCCCCCCCCTTTTTACAACTGTAAAATTGTTTTCTTTGCATGAATTAAAGTATACATCAAGCAGTATTTAATGTGCGCAGACAATTGAAATTAAAATGGGACCATATACCATATGCAATTCTACTAATTTCAACAAACGATCGAAATATACTTTAATTCTCTTAAATTATCGGAAGCAATAAAAATTTATAAAAATTCTCGGCAAATAATCATTACTATTGACACATGACTAAAAATAAAAAGTACTTGTGGAATAAATACTGTAAATTAATTTTATCGTATTTGAGATTACAGTAATCGTAAGTTTGTTTTGGTGAGAATTCAACGTAAAATATTATTAATAATATGATATCAATCGAAAGCTTGTCTTATCATTTCTCCACAATTATGTAATACATTTAATTTGAGAAAAATGAATAGATTCTAAAAAGGTTTTTATTATTATTTTAGACCCTTTTATTTAATATCACTTGTTAGTGAGATACACATTTCGAAAACAATTTTTAACCCATTTTTCGACTAGCAAGAGAAAACTGAAGAAACTGAGAAAACTTTCACCGCTTGTGAATTTCAGGTAGCAATACAACTTAGTAACAAACACAAAAATCTTTTTTAATATACGTATACAGTGTGAAATATACTTGTGCAGTGTAATAAGTATTTTAATGGTTCGATTTTGATGGATTTAAATGGTTTAAGGTCCCTTGAGTCCACAAATGGGTCAGAGGCAAAATCGAGATATGTATTTTAGCTCTAAACTTGGTAGCGCTGCCACACAAAAAACCCTGAAATAACGTGAAACTTGTTTTTCTTAATAAAACGATTCGGACGATTTTGAAAGTAGGAAAATCAATTTCCTTGAATGAAATTCAATTTACATTTTTAATGTAGTTTTTTTTTTTTTTTAAAAAAAAAAAATTAGATTTTTTAAGGAACAATTTATTTTCTGAGATATTCATAAAAAAGAATTAGTCCTTCCTAATGTCGACGCCGAAATGTAAACAATCTCATGTTAAAGTGTTTATAATTAAATTAGATGATGTGAAAATTAAATTCATTATCCCATAATGACAAAGTTTTGTTTAGGTTGACGGGCCGACTTTTAAAAATAGATATATATTTTACACTTTTCCGGTATTTTATTTTATTTAGTAAGAAAATGATAAATTATTTAGCTTGTTAAGACCAAATTATTTTATTAAAAATGAAACCGTAAAATTTAAACGAGGAGCAAACAAGCCTTTAAAATATTAATGAAGAAAGATTAGGAGATTTCTAAATGGGTAATCAGGCTAAAGACTAGTCAATTACCAATACCGACGAAGGCCAAAGAATCAAATTACCCTTCACAACATATTAATGTTAGTACAGATGCACTCGGATAATGCTCCTTTTTCTTCTCCATTTTCGGATCATGGAGAGAAAATACAAGCAATTTTAATTAAGTCGTTCATTGTACAAAATCTTATCGATAAATCTCTATAAGAGCTTAGCGAAGAGAACCTTGAAATAAAGCTAAGAGGAGAAAAGACAGGAGTAGGAGCTTTAAGCGAAGAATTCGAAGTAACTTGGCTTTTTACGACGAAAAAACAAGAGTTTTATCCCGTTGAAATCTGATACATCTCAAGACTACCTGGGATTAACAAGATTAATCAAAATCGGTAAACATAAACGCTTTAAGAGGTTGATAAACGTAAAAAAAGGTTTTTTATTATTGTATTATTTCTATTAATTTATAGATTTAGATCAGATAGATTATAGCGACAGATTTAGATTACGGTTTAATTTAATTACATAAGAAATAAGATCAATACCAAGTGTAATTCGATTCTCAGTTCTATTAATTTACTGAATTGAAGTTAAAAAACCGAGGAACGAATGAAGTCTTCTCTATTAGGCAGAGACAGAAAAAAATCGATCCCACAATCTGGTACAAAACTTCCTTATATAAATAGTAATACTGAATTTAAATCGCTTAATGCATTTATTTGACATTGTTAGTTTACATGTCGCTTTCGCTTTCCAGCATGATCAGATTTAGTCTTATCAATATCTTGAATTGATAAAATTTTATAAATTAGTCACAATGCTTTATAAGAGGATACGACGAACGAAAAAGTAATAGAATAGAAAAATACACTGCCAATTAGTTTGGCACATAGCTTCCTCGCATCCTATCATGTACTTTATTGTTATATTAACATTAACATTATTGTTATATTGTTTATTGTTTAAAAACTATTATAATAGTTATAGCGATCTTTAACATTTCATAGCGGTGTCGCTGTTGGTTTTACTAAAAAAATTGTCTTTGAAAAAAATGTTTGTCTCATTGAATTAGATGAAGTTTGATTTTTTTCCCGACCTAAAATTAGAATTTAAAATTTGAAGTTAACGTTTACGAGAGCGTTGCGCGTGAACGCTTGGACGGATAACGTGTTCTAACAAACTCGTCCTGGGGCAATGGTAAAATTAACATTTCATCATAAATGGTCGACATTTACTCAAGATATCGGCACACGTTTCAGTATTCGCGGACACACAGAACGACAGACAGACACGAGACCAAAAATGTTCCCTGATGTCTAAAACGGATTTCTGCCTTGGAATTTTTAAAATCGGAGACTTAAAATATTTTCGTTCTCAAAAGTGAACACAATGCCTCCGATACCTTTGGTAAGCTCGGAAGCAATATTTGTATTTAAATAAAAAAAGCTTAATAACAAAGAGGTTTAGTCAAAATTTCACATAAAATTTTAATTGTACCATAAAATAATAATAAAATTAATCGACAATATCAATTAAATGAAAAATCAATCTTCTAGGATAAATTATCTGAATTTAAAGAACATTCATTAAATAATAGAAAATGTTTTTTATTTATTTGTTAGTATTGATTTTGTAAGTCATATCTGCGTCACTAGATATTCGCATTATGTATTCTTAATTCGGACTTAATTCGGGACTAGAGGTATCGTTAACGACAGAGGAAATTATTCTTCAGTGTAGCTTAATTGGCTAGAGTATCTGTACTGGAAATATAGAGAGGTCCGTTCGAATCCCAGAGCTGAAGCCTCTTTTTCTCTGTCTCTCTCCCCTTGTAAATAGTAATTATAATTTGATTTAAATTAAAATATGTATTCTTTACCTTTGTTAATAAAAACCAATCTGGTTCCGAAAATAATTCAAGCTCTTGTACTATTTCTCTTAGATTCTAAGCTAACCAAACAGACTTGATGCAAAAGCCACGACTGTACTTAGTGAACAATCAAAGTTAATGCAGGAAAGATAGATGAGAGAGAGCAAGATTTAGATTTGCATAAACGGTCCTCTTTACCACCGATTAACTAGACCCAAGACTCGCATTGATTGAAGACAAAAGACGCGCATTATTCAAACGATAGTGTCTCGTGTGTTAACAGGGAAATAAGCATTCCAGCCATATCGAGAGATGACATCCGACTCGCATGACGTCACACCGACCCCGTACAACGAATTTATCAAAACGGCGTTGCTCAGATAGAGCATGCGATAATTTCCAACCGAGCCACACCCTTTGCATATAAATATTATTTTAAGTCCAATTTCCAAATGGACTTATAAAAGGGAAGGATCGTAAGTTTGAAACGTCAGGCCTGAACAGAACACTCCCACACAGGGGAGCCGTAGATTCAAGGCGAAACCCTGTTCTTGTCGGCAAGTAAAACTACATAGGACAGCCCCTCCTGATAAAAAAATAACAGCTTAACTGTAATGCAATCGTAACTTATTACAGCTACTTAACAAATGTACAAGATACAAGCAATGCTCTAAATAATATAAAACAGTATTACAATCTTGATAAACAATAAAAAAAAAAGCTTAAAGGGAACAATACTTACAACGCTACATGAATTTTGAAATAAAAAAAAACTTAAAAAATAAGCAACATACACACACTCCCTGCAATTCATTACTCATATTAGTTCAGATGCAGGGTGCCATAAAGTTTCAAATGGGCCTATTTAAAAAAGTAAAACAACTTTTCCGTGCTCAAGATACTCTAAATGGTTAGGGTTAAGTTAAAGATATTAAAATGGTGATTTATCAAAAAATTAACAAAATAAAAAACTTTCTTCATATCCCATATAAAAAAAAAAAATATGTAACATACATTCCTCTTATACAAAACAAAAATAGAACAATCATAAACTTTTTGAGAATAGAAAAAATCGGTTTTTTATACTAAACTTTCTTTAATTGTCAATCTGTTAAAGAGATTACAATTATTTAGGGTCTATATTAAAAAACAGGGTCCGTAACCCAAAAACGAGGACCCTTATCCATTCCTGCGCCTGTGTAAGTGTAACACTCCTGCGATCTCCGAAAGTACCCAACACAAAAAATTGAAACTTAGCAGGTTTTATTTTACTACGTTTCCATGTGTTTAAATACGGATTGATTCCTGGTTCGGGATTTAACCATTTAGGTGTTTCCATGAGTGGTACTGAATCCGTATTCAATAAATTAACTTAAATTTATCTTTGCGCCATGTCCTTAAAGGTTCCGCTTTTCGTACAATGCCCAAAGCAAAAGGCCACGTATCTTTCATATCAACAAAGAAAAAAAAGTCTTTTTTTTTTATACGGCTAAATAGGTAGATTAAAAATATATTGGTTGTTTAGACTAAGATTTTGTGGCACCACTTTATAATTAGGACTTAACATATTGTTAATTAAAAGTGACACAACAATTTTATATTAATTATAAAAAATAATTATAAATATACATTTTATAATAATATAAAATTGTGGTGACAATATACTTGTGTTACTTTTAACCTCTAATCATAATTAAACAGTATCAAAATCCTTCAGGAAATGCAAAAACAAAAATTCTGTTTATTTTTAAATCCTTTATATTAACTTCACTTTTGTGCCTGGGTGCCTGGGGGAGTGCCTGGGGGAGTGGGTGCCTGGGTGCCTGGCGTCAACATTTTTGGAAGGCTAGTTAACCCTCTTCTACTTATCCGATCGAGCTGAAACTTGGCACATAGACTCTCTACCAATACAACAACATTTTAACAAATTAATTAATTAATTAAATTTAATTAATTAATTAATTAATTAATTTTTCAATTTAATTAATTCTTTTTTTATAAAATGAATGGATTAAATAAATTTTAAAAAATAAAATAAAAAAATAATTAATTAATTAATTAATTGGTTGGTATATAAAATCTTTGGAGGGCTAGTTAACCCACTTCCAGTCATCCAATCGAGCTCAAACTTTGCACATAGACTCTACCAATATAAAAACATTTTAACAAATTAATTAATTAATTAATTTCATTAATTAATTAAATTTAAAAAAATTATCTTTTTCAAAATGAATGGGATAATTAAATTTAAAAAAGTAATACAATGAAATAAAATTTCAATTAATTATCCAATCTTGCTGAATCTTGGCATTTCGACTCTCTACCGATACAAAATCATTGTAACAAATATAATAATTAATTAAATGTTACTAATTAATTAATTTTAAATTATTTATTTAAAATTGAAATGAATGAAAACCAATATTTCCCTTCAGAACTAAAATGCAAAAATATAAATGATTTATTATAAAAACTTGGTTTTTATGGGCTGGTATTATTACTTTGCGACTTAAGAATTAAAGCCATTAATTAAGTCACAATTAAAATTAACACAACTATAAAAATATATTAAGTTTATTGCAGTCATAGACATAAAACATTTAGTAGTATAACTGGTTTAGTTTATGACCGTGAAATGTTTCTGAATCAATGTAGTCAGACATCTAATATATCTATATTTGGTTAATAAAATCAATTAATAAATAGAATATAGGAAAAAAACTATCCAATATTCTTTAAGACTTTAAGTATGTTTTTTAAATTAAAAATAATGTAAACAAATGATACATATCATTGTTGAATTTTTTTTGTATGTATTATTTTTTTTGTAATTTGTTTTTTATTGGAGGAAATAAATATTATTATTATTATTATTATAATTTCAAATGGGCCTATTTAAAAAAGTAAAACAACTTTTCCGTGCTCAAGATACTCTAAATGGTTAGGGTTAAGTTAAAGATATTAAAATGGTGATTTATCAAAAAATTAACAAAATAAACANTATTATCTTTTTCAAAATGAATGGGATAATTAAATTTAAAAAAGTAATACAATGAAATAAAATTTCAATTAATTATCCAATCTTGCTGAATCTTGGCATTTCGACTCTCTACCGATACAAAATCATTGTAACAAATATAATAATTAATTAAATGTTACTAATTAATTAATTTTAAATTATTTATTTAAAATTGAAATGAATGAAAACCAATATTTCCCTTCAGAACTAAAATGCAAAAATATAAATGATTTATTATAAAAACTTGGTTTTTATGGGCTGGTATTATTACTTTGCGACTTAAGAATTAAAGCCATTAATTAAGTCACAATTAAAATTAACACAACTATAAAAATATATTAAGTTTATTGCAGTCATAGACATAAAACATTTAGTAGTATAACTGGTTTAGTTTATGACCGTGAAATGTTTCTGAATCAATGTAGTCAGACATCTAATATATCTATATTTGGTTAATAAAATCAATTAATAAATAGAATATAGGAAAAAAACTATCCAATATTCTTTAAGACTTTAAGTATGTTTTTTAAATTAAAAATAATGTAAACAAATGATACATATCATTGTTGAATTTTTTTTGTATGTATTATTTTTTTTGTAATTTGTTTTTTATTGGAGGAAATAAATATTATTATTATTATTACTTTATAAAGTTCTTGTAAAATAACTGTAAATTAAAAATCCAAATTTATACTGGTTTAAAAAGCAGGCTCGACAACTCTAACCCTGACATTCCAAAAGAATCGATCTGAATGAATGTCATATTGTACATGCCACTATACGGATTAATAATAAAAGTTCAATAGAAAAAAGTCTAGTTAAATGGAAGTTAAAAATATAGGAAGTGTTGAGAGAGGTAACTACAGGAAACATGTTAGTATGAGTAAACAATGGGACTCATATAATGGGAAGCAGAGAAAACAGGTGTTAGTAATCAGAACATAGCACAAGTCAATTAAAATATCAATCAGGGTGAACCTAGGCAATCAACAGACCAATACCAACTAACTACATTGCTATTAATCTATTACATATTATTTTACAATTATAATTTATTTTGAAATTATACATTATTTGTATTATTATTTATATATTATGATTACCATTATACATTGTAATTATCTTGATATTGTAAGTAACTGAATTTAAAAAAAAAAATAATATAATTAATTATTTATTGATTTGACAATAATTAATTTCGTCCACTTTAGTTAAGCTTCAATTTTTTTCATCAGGAAGCCTGATTGCAATCGAAACAGGACATACAAAAAATCACTATCCAATCTAAGAGGGATCATATTACTTTGAGAGTAAAAGTGCCAACTAAGATATTTAGGGATTTAAATTCAGCATTAAAATGTATAAAACCAAGAGGAAGTAAAGGAACCACGTGGATAGACAACATCACATCCACTCTGGTCCAGAGAGGAATGTCCCTCCAACGTGCTCGGTCCCTGTCATTGGACCAGAGGAGGGTGGATCTTTTTGGTTTTCCTCAACACCGCAAGGTAGAAGAGGATCCGAATAATTAAGTAAGTATTATTATGTATTTGAGAATGTTTTATTCGAATGGCATTGGACCGATTTTTAATTAATTAATTTAATGCATAAATGATTGCCGAAATTATATTGTGAAAAATATGGCATCCCGTTTGCATATTTAGCAACTAATGTAGTTTTAACTTATAAATAAAAGTCGGATAGATCGTGGGCAGAGTATTCAACTATAAGCTACGAAAGGGAAACTTAAAATGAACGATGTATGTGATTTCAATATTGATAATATGATTCACTAGAACTCTCAATGAAACCACAACGACATACTAAGAAGCTTGAGTGACTCAATATTCAAACAATACCAACACAAGATGTTCCTCGAACTCAGCACAATATTAGGTGAGATATCTAGATAGAGACGTTAATAATATTCAGCGCGTTCCGCAAGATATCATCTAAAGTGGATATGAAACATTTCAAATATATTTGCACAGATATTTTGATCGGTATAAATTCAGCTGTGAATTCTGATTCGTGAGGAAATACGAGATAAAATAGTGACCTAATAATAGTAGCAAGCAGGTCAAAAAGTACAATTATTGTTTTGCAAATTTGTTTTACATGTCTTTTTATTCACACCATTATCACTTCAATTAGTAAGATTTTGTACCAGGAGCTTTCATAGTTATATAATTATAGGATCAGCAAAGACACCTTAAACACGTTTTAACTCTGCGATCGAAGTGACAAATTGTTTAAATTGTATTCACCGGGGAGTTTGCAATATTCTATCAATACAGCCTTAAATGGGTTGGGTTTGACGAAATCAGATTGTTACACTGTAACATTTCTTTTTTGTCAGGTCCAAACACCAAAGCGATAGAAAATCCAGGGAGGTGAGAAGTTAGGTAAGAGCTGGTTGAATAGGGTGGTCGGAACTGAAGGCTGAGGTCATAGCTGCATCAGCGCGTTCCACTAGGGCAACCATGGCTGACCTAGATACAATAAGAGACATTCTCACTACAGTCTAGCTACTGCTCGACACTCGACGGCTCCACACTGCTTCTGTCCTCTCAATAAGCTCCATACCTTGTGTACATTCTGTCAAAATATAATGGCTCATCTACTACGCACAAATCATCAGTCGAATCAAGAGGCGAGAGAAGTGGCAAGGTTTACTCATCATCATCATTCGCCTCGATAATCACCTTGGCGCTTGTGGCGCTCGCTCCGTGAGCGGTTTTTTGGAACAAGCCAAAGACTAGTATCGACGACGCGAACTCTCGGCGGGTATGTAAACGGGAATACGCGTTATAGGGACGAATACCAATCGCGAATGATAGCGGGTGCCGAGGCTAATCACGAATGCGAATATGTAGATGCGCTATGAGACAATTATAGAGCCGACAAGTTGCATCTGTATAGTCAAGTTCAGTGCAAATCCAAATGAACTTTTACCCCGTCAACCTGTTAGACCCACCATGTCTTCCAAGTTCGAAAACATACTACACCCAGGTTATCAAAAGTTGATAATATCGAAGAGATGGAAACATGTTATAACATTGGTTGGCAATCGAAATAAAAATTATCTATTTCTTATCTACAAACCTGCTTGATTCTTATTCTGACAGGTTTTACACTCAAGGATTAGGATTACTTAAGATGTGCAAATCCTCCAAAATACAAACATAGCATTATCACAATTATTTTTCCTAACTAAATCTAGTTCTTCCGAGAAAGAGTGAAATTAGAACCCAATGTTTTAAACCCATTGAAGGGAAACCTCTCCAATGTATAAGAGCCATTAGCAAATAAAGAGTCATTACTTACTAATGACTTCCATCATGTCCAACTCCCTTATTGCTATGTTCTGTGCAATTAGTTTGGATGTAGGGATTAACACAATCTAAGACTCAGTCTAAACTTTTAATTAGTTACTGTTATTTGATAATAAATTGTTCAACATTTAGATTAAAAGTACAAAACAAATTCAACAGATTTAAAAAAAGGCTAAACAGTGCTTTAGTGTATTAAGGGTAGATTTAACCCTTCAGAATCAGTTTCCTGCGTCCTCCAGAAGATCTAATCTTTCAATTTGTTACAGTAATTTTGACAAAAAAATAAATAAATAAATAAATAAAAAATAACAAGACCTAGATCGTGTACACGAAAATTTCCACTAATATAAAAAAAATTGCACATAAAGTACCTAAAAGAAACAGGGTAGGTTTACCAACCCTTACTTGAAAAGAACTATTTTTACTCCCATTTCACTTTTATTATGGTAAGAAGGGTTAAAATAATATATAAATAATTCTGAAGGGAGCTTTTAAGCTTTTTAACTCTAAAAGCTTGATGTCAATATCTAAAAGAAAGCAAATATGTTTTAGAAGAGGTTTCAGAGAGGTTTAAAGAAAGAGAATAAAATCAATAACATAATGGCAGATGTAAATGAAACCCAATACAAGAAAAAAAAGTACAAACTGTCCCTCCAAAATCCACGAATAACTGACTTAAAAATTTGTTTCAATTGTTGCTGCAACTAAACTTTATGTGCAAAAACACTTGAAGTTTAGTAAAAAACCATAAATAGATTTTTTAAGTAATTGATTTTTGTTTCTGTTTATACAATTTTTTAAAAAATTAAACTAGAATAAAAAAAAAAAAGTGCACATATTAATAACAGTAATTGCTTACTTGACAGCAAATGCAATCACGCGATATTTTTTACTTCCTTTTATGCGACTAAGTATAACGTTCCTCGTAGTATGATATTGCATTTCGAGATTTTCATGGATGTTTTAAGGTCGTCGAAGCCCGAAAAATATGTCCAATAATAATTTAATGTGAATGAAAACGTCCAATCAATTTTAGCTCTTAGCTAAAGCTGCAGTGCATTTACATTTAAATTCTAATGAAACTATATTTATCACGGTTTCCCGGGAAATATCTAGTTTTCCGACATAATTACACACAAAGATTGAGATTAAACTTGATCCATAAAAGAAGGAAATTGTAGAATTGGGACTAATATAATAAAAACAATTGGGCGATAAATATATTACATGGATATAACTCATATATGTAATATATTTGTAACCTAATTATTTATATTATGTATGATTAATGTAACCCTCATTTTAGTGTTAATGCCTTAACAGTAGACGAAATATTGCAGAATAAGAACGCGAAGGAGTAAAAAACCAAACTACTTTAAAAATAGACTGCCATTTAGTGTGGCACATAGCTTCCTCGCATCCATATATGTACTTTTTGATTTGATGATTTACAAGCCATTATTTCAAAATTATTTCATTGCTTCCCCCGTATTTTTATATCTGTCAAAGTTGTTTGATTTTTTAAATGAAGTATCAATTTAGCAAAAGTTAATTAAAGAGCGCAGACTGCTAAAATTAATCTGGGGCCATCCAAATTTCATCATCAGATGAGTACTTTCGAAGATATAGGTGTAAATAAATGTATGTTTATGCACATGTGGAAGATAAACAAATTGGCGCAGAAGGTTAAAACTTAACGGGACCAACAATGGACTATTTATGGCCTACCATTTAAATTACATAAAAATAGGAAAAGTTTTTAGTTATGGTGGTTCGCAAAAATTGAGCGAAAAACCGACAGACAGACACGAAACCAAAAATGTTCTGAAAAGGATTTTAAAAAAGTTCAGAATGATCATAAAGCTTCTGCTAACTTCGGAAAGCAATATATTTTGACCATATTAATAAATCATTATCATAACATTACACAAAATCAAAAATAAGACCTCTGATGCTTTTTGTTTTTATCAAAAGTATAAATATGATCTATTTCATGATACATGGCTATGAAATCAAATGACTTCTTAGCATGTGTAACTGATGAAGCTCTTTGTTATATCCATAGCCATAGATATAATTTGTAACCATTTGTTTTAGCTATCCTAATAAAGAGAAATGACATAAATTGATGTGGAAGGAAATGAAAAAAATAATAATAGAAGTACATATTACCCATTCAAAGATAGATCATCAATCAAAATGAAGAAAACTTCCTGAATAGAAGATAATTCATCATAATTTTGTAAAGGGCAGTGAGCAGCAGGACAGAAAATCAAATTAGGGAAAGAATACTCCCTTAACAGCCCATCTAATCAATAAATACTTTCTTTGACATCTTGCATCACCTTAGTTCACTAAGCCAGGAAGTTAGTCGACCCTGTTGGTGATTTATTCATGTCCAAAAAAACCAAAAAAATTAAGTCCAATACTTTCCTTATCCGTGGATAAATCTAAACGTAATATTATCCAGGTAACGTTGATTTTATTTTATTATATAAATTGCATACAACACATTTAGATTCTTACGAATTTATCGTCTTTAAATAGTAAAAACATTAAGTGCAGTCCAAAATGTGTAGGTTCCTATTTCCGAAATCAGTTTGAGACATCAGGAAACATTTTTGGTTCCGCGCCGGTCTGTCTGTCGCTTAATTTTTGCTCACATATATACGTATTCTACTCGTATCTTAAAATCTACACATTTGATTTCAATGAAATTTGTTTGGTAGGTCATAACTAGCCGATTGTTGATGCCATATACGTTTTAACCTTCGCCACCCATTTGTTTCTCTTCCACATGCGCACAAACATACATTTTTGCACCTATATCTTCAAAAGTACTCATGTCCTTTTTATGAAATTTGGACGGTTCGTCGAAAGTAGGCCATAGATAGTCCCAGATTAATTTCAACCGTCTGCGCTCTTTAAATGTTGCTAAATCGATACTATAATACATGTAAAAAAAATCAAATTTTTTTGACAGATTTGAAAAACCGGGGAAAATAAAATGAATTGGATAATAAGTTTTAAAAGACGTGAGGAAGCTATGTGCCACACTAATTAGCAAAGTATTTTTTTGTTTTGAGAAAATTAGTATAAATAAACACATGTATGGAACATAAGCACGAAGTAACAAGAACAAGAGATATGACGACATAAGCACAATATCTAATGTAAAGAAATGCAAACTTGGCAGAAAATAACCTCGTCTTTCAACCTTGCATAACTTTATCCGGCCTCAATATGACAATAAACCGGAAAACTACGGGAAAACTCCACCCTATCTCGTCTAAAACATACCAAGCTCGGAGAATACTTAACCATTAATTAGTAGAATAAAAAAAAAAATGATTACGCAGAAACAGATATAAAATAGTCATTAAGTAAATATCAATAAACTGGTAAAACGGGAATAAATAATTATAATATATATTGATTTATTAGGCATTGATGAGGCCAGTACAGGGTAATTTCCAGTTTTAACGCGACGCTGCTGAAGTTTCTAGACTAGCTATTTACATATATAATTCTGGATAAAAATTTATTGTTATTTGTAGTTTTCAATTCTTGAGTATTTGGTTCTAGTAAGGAATTCCATTTCTAGTGGGTCATTCTCAAGCTGAGTGACTCAATTTTGATAGTTTCTCTAACTAAACATCGCTATTTTCACTAAATTCAGATAATGCTGATTTCACTTTATATGCCATCCTAAATATTCACTTATTTACTTTATTCTAAATGCATATGAAGCTATCATCTATTTTTATATATTCATACACTATCACATCATACTTTCTAATTAATATATATCATACCAAACCACTACTAATCAAATGAAGTGATAAAAATTACGAGAATCACTAGATTTAAATACAAGAATTTATTAAAGCCATTCAAATTTAATCTTCTAGTCAATCAGCTTAAAAAAGATCCAAGGAGTTGAAATATCGCAAAAATAAGAATTTTTAATTCCCCAATAGACCAAACTACTCAAAACTAAATAATTATTTCTTTGAGCTAATAGACTAATAGTAAGAAATGAAATAATAAAATAATTTATATTGTTTATAATATCATAAATGAACCTATATCTGAACATATTAAAAGCAAGATAAGTTTAAGTGATCACATTATTAAAATCACATGCTGATAATTATTTTGCCTAAAACATATATTTGATACAATTGATGAGAAAAATACAATTGATAAATTGGTGGACATTTTGAAGGATAATTGTGATTTTTAAACACTTTGATTTTTCATTGTTTTCAATAAAAATTACTGAAAAAAAAATTAGAGGTAAATTAACCCTTCGCATTGCTCGCTAGAGAAACCTCTGCATACGTTATTTGAATTGTTTTAATTTCCTCTGATAAAATATGATAATGATATTATCTATACAAAATTTTATTATTTTATCAGTTATCTTCTTTGGTACACCTAAACTTTTATAAAAAAAAAAAAGAAAAAAAAGTTGTTTTCGTCTTTAAATGTTCTTGTTTTAAATGTTTTCTAACGTTGATTAACTATTACAGAATTATTAAAAAAAAAAAAAAAAAAAAATTCTGCCAGAGTATACATTTTATTTGAAGACTCGATTTATGTACTCCAGAAACCCATAAAGGCATAATCTATACTTCTAAATGTATGTATATAAACCCGATTCCAAGCAGAGATCAAAGCTAATGAAACTTGTTTGATTAGATTGTCGCCTTCCCTAGTGTACCTTGACTAAAGACTTACAAAACTGTACTCTGCACTATAATTGTAGCAGAAAAAGCAATTAATAGTTATTAAAGCTTTTGATTACATTTGACCATTTACGTAAACGTTCCAAGATTTATCTTTAATTGATTTAAATATTCCCTTACCTAGTAAATATTTGCGGTCATGATTAATAAATATTCTTTTTTTTTCTTTACTTAAGGTAAAAGCAACGAATAAAATAAATAAGCTTTCTACTTTAAAAAAAAACTACTGCACCTGTTCTATAAAGCTTTATTTTTGCGATTAATATAAAACAACGTAGAGATGTATGTAATAATAAAGGAATGGAATTTAAATATTATGATCGCTTATGGTTAATGAAGGAACCTTGGCACTATGTAATATTCAAGAGTGGTCGAGGCGGTATCGAATAAAACTCGGTCAGGTGTGTGATGGAGGCACGCGATGAATCGGCGGCTAGGCACGGTACAACACTGCGATCTGAGGGGAATAAACTCGCACTCAGGAAATAACAGCTACCTTACCTTACTCTAATAACTCTTCTAGTCTAGCCTGCATTAAGCCAAAAACCTTCCTAGCTAACTAACTAAACTACTAGTTAGTCAATCTTAACTAACTACGCTAGGATAGCAACTCAACCAAGTAACTCAACCAGAGCTAGTGGTTACAACGGTCCTACGAGGATAAACACGACGAAAATATCATACAATAGGGTAATGTTAAAATTAAAAAATACATAAGAACAAGCCACACGTCTTATAATAAGATCAGTTGAATATTATGTGCAAAATCCACTCTAAGTAGGAGTAGGAGGTCTATTACCCTCAACCCAATACATAGAGGTGGACATTGGACATGGACATCTTAGAACGGCGAGAATGCTGCTAAACCTACGAGCATACCTAAACTTAACAAATAGTTTCTTTAAAACGTGTATCAATCAACTAAAGTACTAAAGTCGGAAAAGGATAGACACACTTATGTTTGATGGCGTAAGAGCGGGAAACCATAAATATTTGTGTTACATGAACTTACGTGAAAATTATAATTGCCTTTATATTTTTAACTTAAAAACCCATATAAAATAAAGGAATCATAATAATCATTGAACAGTAAAAATTAAAAATATCTGAACATTATTTGTTGGAGCATGCTACAATATGACAACGATATTGGGTGAGATATAGAAGAAGGGACATCGAAGTGCCATTTTCAAAGGTCTGATTTTATTTAAATAGTTTTTCTTAGCAATATTCACAACATTTAATATTCATCAATATTAAACGAGCAATAAACATCCTAAAATAACTTTAACAAGATCCTAATCATGCAAAGATTTCATGTTTTCATGATTAAACTTTTGCACAATATGACAACCGACGGAAGCTATCCAAATACTTTATAAAAGTAGAAAAAGGTTCTGGATGCCTGACACCACAAGACGGGAACTTAATGTAAACTTCACAAATAGTTTTAACTTTAACTCAATTTCAAACAAGAGATTAATTTCACTTTGAACCACTTAAAGAATTTTCTTAGCAATATTCAAAACATTTAATATTTGTCATTAGATTGAGCTATAAGCTAAACATATTCACCCAGAACTATAATAGACAACTGAATGAATGAGCAGTGAACTCACATGATAAAGAATAAAGAAAAACGTCTCACCACTTTACAGGTATTTTGGTACAAAATTAGTCTTTATCCACTAATACCAATGATCATCTTTGGTTCTTTTTTTTATAATCCACACTCGCTCTTTAAACCTCTAAACTGACTGTCCCTTTAATGTCTCTACTTGTCTCCCTGATACTTTATGACCAATAGTGTCATTAAATTAAGCACTTCTTCACCTATAAGCCAAACATTTTTGCTTGGATGATCATCGACAGGAACTTTATTTTACAAATAATCTTCCAAACATTAGAAATAATTTTAGTACCGCTAAAACGAGTGATAATGTTAAATAAAGAGGCAGTGTACGATGTGAAACTGGCAAAAACAGTTTCATCAATATCTGACGATATCCACTTTTAAAAAATATGTAGTTACTTTCAGCGAATAAGACATTTTGATTACTGCTAAAACAGGTTATCCCATTCCACATTCATCGACTCAATATTCGGTCTCATACTGAATGTGAAAATGTTATGCAATATAAAAAAAACAAAAACAAATGGAAAGAGCTTAGTAAGGAAAATCAATACCGCTAACATAAAAAAGGGCATCGATAAAGAAAAATGCACCCGGACATAGAATATTAACTGGATAGAGAAATAAATCTAGAAATAGATTTTTATTATTTACATAACTTTACAAATATAAATTTGATGATAACCAATAGCTTATGATTGTAAAATAAGTATTCCATGCAGCTCATTAAGCAACATTTGTTTTGGGAATTGCATTTTAACTTGAAACTAAAATTCTATGTAAAATGAATCCTTTATATTTGCAACTAAAATCAAAATGTTATATATTAATTAATATTTTAACTTAAGAAATTAAATAAATATACTATAAAAGAATTTATTAATGAAAATATTGAAAGTTTTTCTAAATAACAATGGATGAAGGGATACTTTAGGGTTAAATAAAATTAACTCTTACGAAATTTGCAACACAAAACTTAAAACCAGAAAATTTTCACGTAGAACAAATTATTTTGAACAACAAACCCCAAACAATTTCTTCGTCAATAAATAAGTGAAAATGGAACACGGTAAATAGGCTGAAATTACGGTTTTTTTATGATGTCATAAAGCTAGATAAGCACATTCTTAAGTTATGATAACTAAAGTAATCTAATCTCTACAGATATCTGACGTGTAATCAAAGAGACATAAAGACAAAGAGAAGTAATAGAAACCTAATAACACATCTATTTTTACCCCCTCAAACAAATAACTTATCTTTAAAAACCATAACAAAATAAACAGCTCATTATGATAATGTTAATAGCATTAGAGCAAGAAAGAAATCTTCATTTTTGTCACAAGTTAAGATTTCTTAACATTCTCCACACAAATTCTTAAGATACTGACGTAAGACATCACTACAAATTATTATGCAAATATCTTTCTGGAAAGACATAATTCTTACTTTACTAGAATTTTATTAAACTGTTATAAAAGAAACGGAAGGGAATTCATTTTTTAAAAAAAATAGCGTTATTTCTGATAATATTGTGCTAAATAAGTTATTTCTATCAAGATTTGAAGGAACTTACTCATGGTGAATTAAAATTCAATGGTCAAACTTGAACAGTTTATACACAAAATAGTCTGCCAATTAGTGTGGCACATAACTTCCACGCGTCCTATTATTGTACTAAGGGTCATAATATTCGAATTGAATGTGAGGTTCTTTGGTTGATTTTCGATCATTTGTTTCAATTCTCAGCGGGGTAACACTTATTTTTTTTATGGAAATTAACATTGGATCCATCATTGGTCTACTTTCGACACACCATCCGTTTTATCCTTAATAATCTGATAATTAAAAGTGTAAAGTATAATTAAATAATAAATTGATAATTAAAAAGGTTTGTACGCATGCAGAATATAAATAATTGTGCTTAGAAAGCTGAGATTCATAAGAGAACAACGATGGGCTAATTATGACGTACCCTCTCAATTTCATCAAAATCGGATACGCGGTTTTTTATGTAACGATTTTTTATAACGATTCGACACAGCGAAAAAAATTTTCAACGTCATACCGACAAACCAACACGAGACCAAATATGCTCCCTGACGAATTTCTTTTTTTGGATTTTTGAATTCGGAGACCTAACAAATCTCTTGCTCCAAAGTAATTGCAAAGCTTCATTTACGTTTGTTAGCTCAGAAGCAAACATAATAGCCAATATTCAGTTCAATGATAATAAAATTAAGGACAAACCCAGTCTTTATTAATTAATTCCAGTAAATTGTTCAATTTTGCCCTTTAAATTCAGTATTTTTTATTTAATCAAAATAAAACAAGGTTTGATACGGTTTTTTTTTTTTTTTTTTTTTTTTTTTACAGATTATTGTGCAAACATGTTCCTAGAGATGGAGAGACATTATTCTTAACTAATTATTGTCGAGAACTGCTTTTGTGTTCTAGTTTAATATTTTATTAAATATTATACAAGAGGGGTAAGAAGGGAATTCCTTTTTAAAAGAGAAATATATTTATAATTAATTATTAAAAACAGCTAAAGATTTTACATAGATAAATATATATATATATATATATTAAAAAAACTTAGGTGAAGATTTTATATTAAATATCAATAGATAAATATTTTATAAATAGATTCATGGATTAAGTTTTATGATAAATATTAATAGATACGAGTTTACATTAAATCAGCTGACTTTATAAGTACAATTTCATCCTATTAAAACACTTTATTATTTGCTTCATTAAAGCAGATTTAAGATCAAAACGTAAGGTATCATTTAATGAGGCCGTAAATGTACACTTCCATAAAAGACTTCATTGGCGATCAGATTTAAGGTATTACAAGAACTTTTATTAGCTATGAAAAGGTTAATAATCATACCTTGAACAACCTTAAACGATTAAGGTAAAAGAAACCATGGTACAACAAGAAATTAAATGATATTTAAATCATAATTTTATTATCTTTTTAAAATAAAAATAATAAGGGGAGGGGGAAGGGGGATTTGTAATGTGTGGTTTGGTTTGAATTATTTTCATTACAAAATGATCTTATTAAAAACAATTTTAGTACATCAGTGTATACTAATATTCATCTATTATGTTTTAAACTGTTTAAATATTGTGTTATCTACAGTGACAACAACATTACAAGATGTAGATTATTTTACTACGTTTTTATTAGCTTGCTTTCTTGTTTGTTTGTTTGTCCAGTACAAATCTTGCAATCGATTTTTAACTAACTTCCCGAGTAGCTAGACATTTGAAACTTTTAGAATAGCTCAGAACACGATGACAATGCATTATTTTAATACTTTTAGCCGTCTTTCAGCAAAATTTAATTCGTTTTCAGCAAATTGTCTTGTATGGAAAGTTAGTTCGGGAAAAATTCGCATGTTATTTTATTTGTTTTGATTTGTCCCATATCAATAGATAAATATTTTATAAATAGATTCATGGATTAAGTTTTATGATAAATATTAATAGATACGAGTTTACATTAAATCAGCTGACTTTATAAGTACAATTTCATCCTATTAAAACACTTTATTATTTGCTTCATTAAAGCAGATTTAAGATCAAAACGTAAGGTATCATTTAATGAGGCCGTAAATGTACACTTCCATAAAAGACTTCATTGGCGATCAGATTTAAGGTATTACAAGAACTTTTATTAGCTATGAAAAGGTTAATAATCATACCTTGAACAACCTTAAACGATTAAAGTAAAAGAAACCAAGGTACAACAAGAAATTAAATTATATTTAAATCATAATTTTATTATCTTTTTAAAATAAAAATAATAAGGGGAGGGGGAAGGGGGATTTGTAATGTGTGGTTTGGTTTGAATTATTTTCATTACAAAATGATCTTATTAAAAACTTATTATCTTATTATTAAACAATTTTAGTACATCAGTGTATACTAATATTCATCTATTATATTTTAAACTGTTTAAATATTGTGTTATCTACAGTGACAACAACATTACAAGATGTAGATTATTTTACTACGTTTTTATTAGCTTGCTTTCTTGTTTGTTTGTTTGTCCAGTACAAATCTTGCAATCGATTTTTAACTAACTTCCCGAGTAGCTAGAAATTTGAAACTTTTAGAATAGCTCAGAACATGATGACAATGTATTATTTTTACTTTTAGCCATCTTTCAGCAAAATTTAATTCGTTTTCAGCAAATTGTGCTATATGGAAAGTTAGTTCGGAAAAAATCCGCAAGTTATTTTATTTGTTTTGATTTGTCCCATATTTACAAATCTTCATTTTGACAGGTTTCAAATTTATGACAGAAAATTTAAAAACGTAGTAAATAAAAAGATCTTTTTATCTTGCAATTATTTAGATTTTAATTTATTTTTTTGATAATAAAAAAATTAAATAAATTACAATTTAGGATACAATTAGGCAATTAAATTTCTGATATTTTAATTCACATTATTACGGACTTAGAAGAGGAAAATATACCTATAAATTACATTTAAATTCATGACTAGCGACAAAGATCATAATTTTGTTTTCATTTGCGAGAATTTGAAAACAATTGAATTGAAAACAATCATTTGTTAGTTGTGTTGTGTATATACAAATAATATGTGCATTCATTATTATTAGATAGAACATAAAACATAAATTTGTTGTATAAAGTGAAATAAAAGAAACTTCTAAACAGGTATTACAATGGATTACATCACAGGTTAGCAACAGCTGATTGGCACTAAATTTGATAAACAAAAGGCGAGTTATCGATTTCAGTCTGGAGGAAGTAGATACAGATTGTCGGTGTTACAATAAGACGTGATACACTGAAATAGTCACTAAGATTAAATAGAAGCTCGATAAGACAGGAAGAAGAAAGAAATGAAGTACCTAGAATATCGAGTTGTTCCGGTGACACCATGCTGGGCATTATCAGAACACTGTCATGACACGAAGGCACTGAGAGTGAAGACTGAAGTAGACTATCGAGTCAGGTGGTTTGCTGTGTCGAGGGGCCTCCTCGAGTAGATCCCCCCACCTAGATAGAGGCGGTAGCTAGCACCCCGGGCCCGTGCCTGGGGAAGACCGTACCGTAGAACAAGGCACGCACCGCATACTGCCACCGCTAACACAACTCCAGCTAGAGCTACTGCACAGTGCACATACACCCGCCCACACAGTATTACCACTCTAACGCAAATGGGCCGAAGGCAAACATGAAATTTCCACGTGAGTGTTACTGATGCGGGCGTTATTATTAGGCCGATAATAATATATACTAGCAAATTAAGCAACAGGAATCGACCGCATACAACTCGTAATTGATTCCTCTCTTAAATAGATGCCAGTAAAATAAAATGAACAAGGAGTTAGCCGTTAAAGGTCAATCAGGGTATTAACCTTAGAAGATCGAAAAACTAACTTACTATCAGTTGAGACAAAAAAGAGGAGGACAATAACAATAATTCACTTATGAAATAAAATATGTATTCCCATGTCAAATATATTCTATTGATACGTAGCGCAATATTTTTCCTAGATTTGAGTACTTCAGTCAAAAAATATCCTCGCATCCTATCAAGTATTGACTTTATGATATGTTTTTACAACCCAGTATTGCCTTTTACATAATTTAACTGTCCTGTGTTTCAACCGATTCGTATTATTTCAATAGCCTACATTTAAGAAATTTTTTAATCAAATCGTTACAGCTGTTTTCGAGAATTAATTTTCTTTTTGCGATTTTTTCTGAGTTTTTGGGCAGCACTCCCAAAACTCCAGATCAAATTTATTTTTCGATTTCGCCATGGGGTATTATTTTTTGTGAACACGTATGCAAAAATTCATAGACATCAGCTCAAAAGTTTAGGCTCAAAGACGATTGACACGATTTTTTGGAATCAGGGGACCTCAAAACGTGTAAATCCATCAATACCTAAAACCAAATTTTCGCGCTATCACTACACTTACTCTATACATACACATACATTACGTATATAACAAATAGGGAACTAATCTCTCACTCTATTTATCTTTTCTCTCTCTCACTCTTTTTGCGAACTAAGCGAAACAAAAACTAATTCTGTTTTACCAGTAAACCACAATTACAAATAATACCTAAGGGAAAAACTTGATTTTCTAAGAAAGTTTCAAATTTTCAGCTAAAGTTTCACAAGAAACAAAGATGAAGGTTTACTCTTTACATTTTCCTTAATATGTTGAAGTTTCTCAAAGCCTGGGGATCTTTACCTGTTTGCATTACCTTGTGCAGAAAAGTTAGCAACTAGGAGATTCGAATTCCACTCTGTAATTACTTTTAATCGATCGCTAACAGTTCCTCTAAAAACAATGTTGTTTTTGACATACACTTAAAAGGGTTTTTTCCTATTTAAAAAACAAATAAAAGTTTAATAAGACTACGCCAAAATATAGGTAACTTCCTGTATTTGTCTCTCAGTCCGTCTATCATTGAGCAATATCCTTAAAAATTGCGTTCTTCGTCATAAAAGTATTAATATCTTGGGAACGGTTTGACCTACAATTTTTTTGAGTAGTTTCATTGCGTTTGGGCCATAAAAATGCAATCATAAACGGTTTAAAAGTTATAGCTAAATTGAATGTTTAAACGGCCGCTATGTTTAAACGGCTGGGCCAATTATTCTGGTTGAAGAACTCTTCAAATATTCGGATTAAGAGATCTGAGCCCAAGCCCAAGCTACATATATAGACGCACACATAAATACCAAATAGAAATTGGTAATAAATAACCTACCCTTTTTAAATGCTAACTGCACATCTTGGTATATATTATTATTATGTTCAGTTTGATAAGAAAATAAATAAAAATATTATTATTATGGTCTCTATTTTGCAGTCTCCTATACTTTAGAAATATTTTAAATACATATGATAAGTCCCCGTATTAATTTTGTTGGGCTATTATCTCGGAAACTAGATTTTCCCAGGTAAATGAGTTGTATTAAAATATTTATTGAACTAATTTTATTTCGAAATACGCCGAATAATTTTAATTTTTTGGTGGCAGTACTCACACGATAGAGCTAACATTAATTTATAAATTTTGACACGGGGTATTATTTTTCTGAATATATGGTACAAAATTTCATGCATTTTAATCCCCACGCGTCTAAATATATTAGTGCATAACGTTAAAACAATTATATGGATTCAGGAGAAGTTAAAACGGGTGAATCTAAAAGCGTCCAATTAATTAGACATTTATATTAACTTATTGATTAGGCAATTAATAATGTCTAGAATTAGAACTTTATTCTTTTATAACAGATAAATTGTCAATTCATTAGACAGTTAATTAAATCGTTATTTTCGAAATTATACTTCTCGCTCTGAAGCTTTTGCGGAATAAATATATAGGATAAATAGTTTTGCTAGGTGTACCCTGTAGTAATATTTTTATCGTCGTAGGTGGGTCCTTTAAGGGTAAAGTGTAAAAAGAAATACTCTCTAAATCATGTTTAGGATTAGACGAGGTGAACTACCAGTTCCCAAAATATTATTAGATTTATTGATAAAATATCAACGAAGTTTGATGAAATGCTAATTATTATTGACTCCTTAGCCTGAGGGCTCAGTTAGACTAGAGAGGTACATATTTATAGCGTATTTAATGTGAATTATCGTCAATTATATTATTATGACATGCTTGCAATAAATATATAGTTATTTTTAGGCTTGAAAATGGCTGGTAATAGCCGAAACGTTGCCAGAGTAAACATAATTTAGAGAGTATTTCTTCTTACACTTTACTCTTAAAGGATCCTACGACGATAAAAATATAGGATAAAATTTTACGGATCATCGGTGAAGTGGTCATAACAATATTCAATTCTAGACTCAAAACGGTTTCAATTTGAAAGGAAAACAGTTTTTAACAATAAACGCAGCAAATAAACGATTATTATTATTTATTCTAGAGCAAGAAAAAAATATTATTAGAACAAAAGTCCTCAATCCGAGAAAATTGAAGTAGATAGAGACTAATTTTCTGCTACATTTTTAAAATACGACAATGTTAACAGTAAAAATCTGTAAAGCAAATGGAAAGCTGTAGAAATGAAATGAATGAAGTGCACAACACTTTCTCGCTTCCTCTTTGATTTCGCATAACAAAGGATCGTGTGCAACAGTTGGTTTTACCTTGTCACTTGTTTTTCTTTTTTTTTTGTTTTAGTAGGCTTTTTCATTTTTTTTATTTGTAAAAAAAGACAGTCACCAGGTGAAGGTCAATTACACCTATTTAAATATTAAAAGGTTTCTCCATTCTTCCTAATTGCTCCAGAAATATACAATGTGTCCCCGGATCGGGTTTCAAATACGTGTTATGACAAAAAAAAGTAAGTAGGTATTATTCGAAGAAAAGCCACTCCTCATAAAATCTCCTGCTTGTTATTGAATGGAATTTAATAGTATTACTTTTTTTCTTTTCTTTTTTTACATGAACCCTACACCCAGAAAGTACAATTTTCTAAAATCATTTAAGGAAGTGTTTAGAAATGTTCTAATAAAGAATAAATGTTTTAATAAGTGTTAGAAATATTCTAATAAAGAAATTTGATTAGAAATAAATATGTCATTTATTTTAAATAAATAAGATTTCCCATATGAAGGCTTTCTAACAATTAATATCTAATAAACAGGTCAAGTGTGTGCTGGTCAGCACACAGCGAGGGACCGTAGGCCACACTGTATAGTTTAAGTAGTACCCGATTAATGGTGTTTTAAAATGCTAAAAATCCTACTTTGAAATATTTTATGGGTCTGATATTCTCAAAACACATAAATGAACTTCTGATGATGTATTTTATTGTCATCACTAAACCGGAAAACAGCCATATAAATACATCGAAAAGACCATAATTATAAAAAACCGTATTTTGTCAATAAAATATATATTATTTTTTTCGAAATTTCCAAAAAGTGCGGTATCTTAACTTTTGGTCGAAGAATGTTCAGGAATTTTTTCAGATTTTTGCACTTCACATAAGCGAGATAGAGGGGGGGGGACACGTTTCACACCCACTTCAAACGTGCCAACGCTCGCCCTATCAAAGTGTAAACAAAAATAATTATATATTTTTTTAATCAGCTCAACGTACCCTTTAATATGATACCCCTCACGATGTCAAAAAAAAATTAACCCTTAAGTTTTTTGAAAATTATTTTTTTTAAGGCGCTGTATTTTTAACATGTGTGGGTAGGTACAAGACATATACATGCCAAATTTCAAAGTCATCGGACGAAAGGTGTAGCCGTGAGAGCATGCGACGGACGGACGGACAGACAGACACACGCACGAAAATATAAGGGTCCTTGGGTTTTGCCTACGGACCCTAAAAATGCAATACTACTTTTAATTCACTCAACGAGTCCTTCAAATCGATCCCAAATTTATTAGAAAATGAGACAAATTTGACTTATTATAAATGGCGGGAAGAAGGTTGAAAATTCAATTTTCGTCAATTCTGGCAAAAAATAAATTTAGAATAGTACCAAAAAAATAATAAAGAATACTTTTTCTTAAACAGTGAAAATTTGGTCCAGTTTCCTCTGGTAAGAGTTTAGAAAATGGTAATTTTTGGTACATTTTGAAAAAAAAACAACTATAAATCTTCATTTAAGAAGAAGTAGGAGATTTCATGAAGAGTGACTATTCTTGGAATAGTCTGGAAGAGTGACTATTCTTGGAAGTCTCCTTATTTGTAGGGTATACATATGTTTTATAAGATACTTAATTTCATAGTTATCAACAAAAATGTGAGAATTCTTAAGCATATTATGTTCTTGATTAATCATACGATGGGAAATACTTAAGTATACTAACCCTTTGACTAGAGAAAACAATAAAGGGCTTTGAAAGATCCTTAAAAAGAAGAGAGAACCGTCTCCCCTTGAGCTAAACCACTTACTCATTACACACCTAAGTGAAAAGGGCTCCAATTCAGGGTAGGAAAGTGGCAAGTACTCTTTCTTAAGAGGACAAAGGAAAGGCAGTAAAAAAATCAGGACTTTTATGGGTACTGTGACCATATTAAAACCTTCTTTTACAAATATACAGCACAGATTTGATGGGAGTTTTATTATTATTTCCTTTTTATTTTGTCATTTACATGAACATAGTACACAATACACCCCTGGATAAATGGGAAACCTCTATTACTGGGACTAAATGGGATCCATCCCTGCGTATGTAATAAGTGCATTGATCTTCCAGCTTTAATAGTATAAAGTGATCATTCTTCTCAAGTCATATTCATGCCAGATAAGACACTGAAAGATCGGAGAAAAACTATTTTATTAATTAGTCATTAAGCGAGCGTAGTTTTTTCATTTCAGAGACTTGGAATTTTAAAAGTTTGTTTGACCAACAAAAATGGACGGTTTTGTACGAAATTTATAAGTTGGCTACATGGATATGAGTATAAAATCTGCTAAGTTTCCAACTTATGAGTTGGGTACTTTCGGAGATCATATACGTTACATACAGACTAACACAGGAATATAAAGTTGAAATACAACTTTGGTCCTAGGACTATTTGTCGTACCTCCACTGGGTTCTACCTTAAATAGAGCTTTTTTTACTTAGAGCTCTAATGGCGTTGGCAATTATTGACTGATTTAATATCTGATTAGGGTACTTAAACCTCACACTAACGCTCGTTAAGTCGATTATTAATTATTTTATTTCTTTGTCCTGGAACTAGAGTTATTAAATATTTACTGGTGCAGCTGACATATATTGAGAGAAGAGACCGGTAATTAAATAAAGGCACCAATGGTTGATGACTTCCCAGTCTAATTGGTTTTGACTAAGTTTATTTTCTCATTTATTAAATCCCTCTTTTAGCATTGTTATTTATTACTGTATTACTTAGTTTCGATCGGCTATTTTTTATACGCTTATAAATATACTCCAAACTATGTTTTAAAGAGTATTATATTCTTAGTAAAGGAATGAATAATGTATAACATAGTCCTGATTCCATAAGTCTAAAAGTCCAAGAAGGCTTTAGGAACAAATCTATTAAGGCATGTCATTAATTGCTAGGCCAACATGATTATAGGAAACCGCAACCACCAATACCTGGCATGAGCCCCCCGCGGAGCTTAGGGTGAAACATAACTAATTAATAATAAATAAGATATTTCCAAGGGAAAAATAGGTTCTGAGATAAATTCATACAAAAATAAAGAAGGCGTAAATAAAACCTAAACCCTGCAAAAGGGCTTACACAACTCTATGTGCAATGGGCGTGGCTCTATCAGCTATACACACATCATAATTGACACATGTAACAGAATAGTCNAGGTGAGAGGAAGGAAGGGCCAGATAAAGTAAGCCCTAGGACGTGTATCGTGGTCACAGAGGATCTGGAGATCACCCCAATTCCATAGCTAGGGACCCACGATGTGACTTCAGTCATCCTAGACTATACGGTAACAGATAAATGTATAGGGTTGGGACATCGATAGGTAAACATCGATGTTTTCGATACATCGACATCGGTCCTCCAACCTTCAACACTTTAAAAAAAACCCTCGTTTTCGTCCCCGATTTTCGTTTTTGGAATTTTTTAGGGTCCGATGCATCGATGGCATCGATCTTTTCGATGTTTCAGGACAACATCGATGTTGACCGATACATCGAAAGATCAACATCGATGTTTTAAGGTCCAATACATCAATGTTTTCGATACATCGACATCGATGTCCCAACCCTAAAATGAAATAAGGTAATTGCGGTGAATTTATACTAGCACTATGATGGGACAGACCTACCCCTCCACAAGAGAATAAAAAACTAATAAACATTGTCAGATTCTCAGACAATGTCAGGGGGAGAAGGTTATACCGCTAATACTCGTAATTGTGTGGGAGGCGAATGCGCATCACCATGCTTGGGGCAGCACAGACTGCAACAACAGAGGAGGTGGATTGCTGGAATATCTAGCATCCACTGACCTAGAGATAATAAATAAGGAAACGGAAAATGTTGAAAATATGACTTTTACGTTTTGATTTTACGTTGACGCACCCTCAGCCTAAACTACTAAACCGATTTTAATGGATTTGGGCTGTGGGCTTTTTGGATTCGTCTAGGGCCCTAGTGCATTCCTAGATCAAAAAAAAAAATTAGGTAACTCAATCCTACGCTGAATGTGAAGTGAGAAACCAAGCTAGCGAACAGTCTGAAATGGTGAAATAACTCACTATTAAATGTTAGTCATAAGTGTAGTTTCAATATAAAAACATGTATGTCAAGTTTTGACATTTATAAACAAATTAAAGGTAAACAAACATAAATACAGTGTTACCACAAATGGGTAGAAACCAAATAAGCGTCATACGAAGTGGTAGCCTGACAATTTTACGGAGGTACACCAGTGTATTGTGTAGTAGTTTCGTGCTTGTCATATGACCTATAATGACTTCTATTTACGAGTTCATCTTTTGAACTTAGTATTATAGGTTTAGTTCAACCTTATTCTCTTGAGTTCAAGGGGCAGGGTTGGCACCCGGGTGGGGAATATTAAAAAATCACAGGGAAGTACTTGCCCCAAGTACTTTTTAGGGTTTTGTAGATGAGTAAGCATACCCATTATGTAATTATGATTTCTGGTNTTCTTAGTAAAGGAATGAATAATGTATAACATAGTCCTGATTCCATAAGTCTAAAAGTCCAAGAAGGCTTTAGGAACAAATCTATTAAGGCATGTCATTAATTGCTAGGCCAACATGATTATAGGAAACCGCAACCACCAATACCTGGCATGAGCCCCCCGCGGAGCTTAGGGTGAAACATAACTAATTAATAATAAATAAGATATTTCCAAGGGAAAAATAGGTTCTGAGATAAATTCATACAAAAATAAAGAAGGCGTAAATAAAACCTAAACCCTGCAAAAGGGCTTACACAACTCTATGTGCAATGGGCGTGGCTCTATCAGCTATACACACATCATAATTGACACATGTAACAGAATAGTCGTCTCCTCACTTTATTCATAATATTCTTTTTAACACATCTTTCAATTTAATTGTGTGCACACTTTCAACCCCAGGCTAACTTACAATTAGAAAGAACTTATACCCCTTTTTCACCCACTATACATTATTAAAAAAGCCAAGTTTAATTTTTAAAATAAAATGAGTAAAATATTTAGGAATGCAGCAGCGTTCCGCCCCGCCAAGTCAAAAAGACAAAATTTCACAAAAGCTGCCAGTGTATATATACTGTAGGTGACAAACTAGGGTTTTTGAGGGTCTGCAGCGTGAAAT
>KZ651053.1:387826-402285 GCA_001010745.2 Gerris buenoi | reverse complement strand
TTTAATATTGTCTGACGCAGAACTTTTTCTGATTTTCCAGTCTGACGCGTCAAAGTTATAGGGTTCAAATAATGAAAAACGCCCCAAAACCAAATAAAATCACAGAGGAAAACTGTGTCAGACATGGCCTAAACAAGCCATACAAAGAGGTTTGGAAAGAGTATGTATAAGTGACTTTTTTGCCTATGGGCACCCTGACTATAATTAAAAGGCTAGTAATTAAATCAAAAATGATTTTATAGTATTCCTCACTGATTGATAACAATTTAGATTACCAAGTGTGAAATACATAAAAATTGTGGATAGAGAGAATCAGTCAAAAATAATAAAATAGTGGATTAGGTAAATAAAGTTTCAGAAAATTTGATTTTCTTATTTAAGGTAAAAGTAAGAGTAAGGAAATAGTTAGAAGAAGGACATACATTATTTCCAAAACGGTAAAACTATAATTTATATTTTTACTTTTGACTGATCCTCGCTATAAAGTCTTTAACTACAGGTATAGGGTTAGACATTAATGGAGGTTGAAGTATGAATGGAAACAGCTGATGACAAGTCAAGCAAGAACCTGGTAGAATATTCTAAATATTTAAATATTCAGTACATGCTTCAAAGAGCATTAAACATAATGGTTTTATTAGTCTTGTATAGCCTCATATTTCTCTTAAGTCATGAAGAGTCTGGGCAGTGGCGGCTCGTGCTTAGGTTCACTGGTTCAGTGAACCTAGTTCTTGGTTTCATAAATCTAATAAAATAGAGTGAAAATGCAGCAGGGAGTTACAATACGCGGCTCAAGAAGCATCAATAACAGTGACCAGTTTAAATTAATGATTCAGTTGAACTGACTCAATGTATGAACCCCTTTAGCCTAGTGTGGCGGTAAAGGACGGGGGAGGGGGCATGCCGGTATAACATCGCTTGGCACTGGAAACTTGGTGCAGTTCAACTTGCGACGCCACCCGAAGGAATCCGAACTTAGCCAAGTGTGACGCGACCTTGGGCCCTTGGACACTGTTTCACGTCACCGTCACACCTCTACCTCACTCACAGCACACACAGTACAGGAGTTAGGCTAAGCAGTGACACCGCTGTTATATTCTGAAGGGAGTTTGGTTTTAAATCATCCTAAAATTAAAAATATGTACGTTCATACATTCATACTTGTACATAATTTTTGTAAATATTTATNTAGGTCTCGAAGTTCTCCAATCTCCATAGACCTTGTCAAGCTCTTAACTTCACTTTTATTTGATTCTAATGTGTGGGAATAAACAGTTTAGAGAATCCTTCCTTAGGAACTGTACAAAAAGTCATGAAATCTGACCAAAAACCACTTGTGTGGTAAAAAACACCCCGCCAAGTCTGTGGTCCAAAAAAGTTGTGAAATCATCTTTTTGTCCCGCCAAGTGATTTCTCCTGACCATCACTATCAACATAGATACTTTTCAGCTTATTCTCCTTGCCGGTGTGCCTGCAGTACTACCTAACGAGAAGAGCCTTTAACAACACTGTTAAAAGGCTTTCCTCTCTAATATGTGCCAGCATATTATTAACATCGCTTGGAACTGCAAACTCGGTGCAGTTCAACTTCCGACACCACCCGAAGGAATCCGAACTTAGCCGAGTGTGGCGCGACCTTGGGCCCTTGGACACTGTTTCACGTCACCGTCACACCTCTACCTCACTCACAGCACACACAGTACAGGAGTTAGCTAAGCAGTGACACCGCTGTTATATTCTGAAGCGAGTTTGGTTTTAAATCATCCTAAAATTAAAAATATGTATGTTCATACATTCATACTTACTGTACATAATTTTTGTAAATATTTATTGTTGGTTCAAATGCAATTAAAAGTCTACTTTTCACAGAAAGGCAGTTGTTTCAATTCATATATTCCTAACATATATTACAAAAAAAGAAAAACTGTACTTTTACATGTGGGGAAAAAGTTATGAGGGTAACGGTATAAACTTCATATTCCAACGATTTATCATCAAATTTATAACCCGATTTTATCCCATTACAAGCTTTTCAGTGATAAAAAATTATAAAAGCCAAATTGTTGTTAAATAAAAGGGCCTAAAAGTGGCAATTTGAAAGTCTGATGTCCAAAATTTTTCCGGGGGAGGGTCCCCGGTATGTTTGAACCCCCAAGTTAATTTTTTACCAGCCGCCACTGAGTCTGGGCCTACCAGACAATATTGTAAAGAGTGTAAAACCGAGTGAGTATGTTTGTTCCTATCAGCTGTCTGTCTGGTCATGAGAATGTAGGATCCTACACCTATAGAGTAGCTACCCATTCACCTCATGATAATGGGTGAAAATTAATATTATTTTTTATTCCGGGGCTCTTAAAGAGGCTTCCCAAAACATAGACCACTTAGGTAGGTCTAACAATCAAACCCGGTTTGGAGTACCAATCTTCTTAACCATGTCTAATTATTTATCGAACTGAGAGTGTCGATCATAGTTTTCCAGGCCAAAGCCTGGTGGCACTAACTTTTTCAAGCAGCTCCCAGTTTGTTAATGCAAATTGCTGGGTGGGCAGTCCAAGAATTGCACCCAGATCTGTGTGGTCACCCATCCAACTAGTGACCATGCCCAATGCAGCTTAACCTCATTGATAGAGCCAACTGCTCTCCCGAGCGAGCTACCCAGCCCCCTGAACATAGGAATGTAGAATCAAACTTCTATTATGAGTAGCTACGCATTCACCTTATTATGCTTGGTGAATATGAGAAACATTAGAGGAAGTGGTGCCCTAAGAAGTAACCTCAGTGATCATCAAGAAAGACATTGCTGAAGTCACTTCATTTGCTGAAGTCACTTCATAGCAGTGTCGTTGTTGGTTTTACTAAATAATTGTATTTGTAAAAAATGTTTGTCTCATTGAATAGGTGAAGTTCAATTTTCTTTCTGACCTAGAATTCCTATTTTAAATTTGAAGTTCAAGTGAGAACGCTTGGACAGACAGTGTTGCGTTGCCCAACGAACTCGTCCTGCGCATTGGTAAAATGAACAAGTCTACCAAATTTCATCAAAATCGGTCGACATTAACTCAAGTTATAGTCACACATTTCATGATTCCCTTATTGTCTTGTGTCACCTACTCTCACTTTGATGTCTGTATTTCAAAGGGCTCTCGCCTGTGGGTCTAATTTTTATTTCAAACCCCTCTATATTCTCCGGCTTAAATAAGGTGTATGTACATATTTTGTTTGTTCCGAGAAGAAAAATCTTTTTGTGTTAAGCCATTTATGTTTTGTATTAAAAGAAAAAGGACCACAGTATTATTTTGTTTTAACTGATTTTTCATGTTAAGAGTTTTCGTGCTAACCAGTTTTCACTGTAGATTAAAGAATCCAAAACAAATTAGTCAGGTGGAAATTTCAACATCAGAACAATATTAAAATGAATAAATATTTAGAATTCAAGATTTTTTTTTTTTTAAAAAACTCTACTGCAGAGTAACCAGGAAGAACTTCATGACCTCTTTTAATATTTATATTTTCACAAAAGATAGAGGTTGTATAAATTGTTCAGTCACAATAGGTTGGTAGCAGCCTCGCTGAAATGGGTCATGAGACAATCTACTATCTACTACCAGCACTTGGGCTCCAAGATCTTCTCCATGATAACAAAAGAGAACTATAAATCTATGGTGTTACTACTTCAAATGGGAAACAGGGTGCAGGGAAGCACCCACGCAATCAATTATGTTAATGGATTTAAGAAATTACCTCTTCATAATCCAGTTTTCAAGGAGAGAAAATTTCTTCTAATCTTTTATTATTTTACCTCCGCATTAATATTTTCATTTGACATTAATATATCCTAGTTAACTCCTTAGCCCTGTTCTAAACCAAACCAATTTAAGATTTTTAATTCACCGTTAAATTTATGGACGATATTTTTGTTTAAGATGGTCAGAGAATAAATATTTTGTTGCCTACAAGTTTTTTTGCCAAACTAACAAACCATGATAAGTTGCTTCTAAAATTACACCACTCTACACAATTTTAGTTTATTCTTCAATAGGTGTCTTTCTCAATTCTTCAATCGTATCAAGGGTTAAAAATAATGGTTTAAAAATCTAAACTTTATCAAGAAAATTTGTCTGGGAACAACATAAAACTAACCCAAAGGGACTTAACAAGAAGCAACCAAGAAAAGTAAATATAAAAACTTAAAGAGAAATGTGAAAAAATGGATTTTTGATTTTATTTATAGTATCTATTTGAGAAGTTCATATTATCTCAATTTTTTTGTAATTACTACTCAAAAGTTAATGAGATATTATCTTAGTCACTCAAGAATAATTTAAATGATTTAAGAACCATTATGCAATTCAAAAATTGATACAATATTGCACTTCTTCAGCAATATCACATCATTTTAAATTCTATAATAGGATCATTTTGTGCATTGAAAATGGAGATTAATTAATTTTGATAATTAATTACTTTTATCTTAAGAAAATCTAGGTAGTTTATGAAACAAAAGTTTAGAATATTTTAATAATAAGAACTAGCAAATACAATCAAAAATAAAAGAAAAATTCTACCCTATCTTGGGAAGAATCTTTTTATTTGATCAATTGATCAAATAGCACTTAAATCAAAGTAAAATAATCGTTGATGTCTGATTCTAATTAATGTTGAACGTGTCTCATCATTTTTCTATAGTTAATCAAATAACAAGAGACGTTAACTATACCTATAACTTGTGATAACTTATCACCTATGACATTTGAAAAACGTGAATGGTGGTATAGTGGTTTAAATTTAAAAAGAACGAGTGGTCGGTTCAAACGAATAGAGATGTTTGATTGCAGTCATAATATGTATTTAGAGAATGAGGCAATAGACCAAGGGAGCAATACTTGCGTGTTATTAAACTCTTCATAAGACTCTCAATTATATTTCCTAGACAGTACCGAACTAAATACAAAATCTAATCAATATTAGCAAAGACCGAAAGATATTTTGAGTTCTGCGGGCAATTAAGTTTCAAATATTTGTCGCTAATGATCAAGCAACGAAAATATATCTAGGCGAATATATTCTTTGTTGTGGACGATAAGGTCAAGGCCGTCGCTCTTTGACAGACGATTATTTATCGACTGTTCCTAATTTCGAATGTTTTAAAGAAAATGTCCACGAGAGATTATGATTATTCGGTCGTTTATATTGAAATATAAAAGTCAATTTGGGAGGTGTGATCGGTAATGGTCGAACATACGAAGGCGATAGGAACACCCACCTCGAACTCAAACCTGATATGCACCTTCCGAGGACTTTACGCACTGTTCACTTCATACTATAACGTTTAATTTCGATAAAAACAATTGAAATTACCTGGTTTTTTGGAAGAATCGACGATATGTTCCTGGTTATCGGCCATTTTCCACCACAACTGCTTAACTCACTTCACTACACACAGGTTGTAAAGAAAGGTTACATTCAACATATGACGTATTTCAAATAACAGAACAAAAACTTATTTTAATCGCAAACAGTTTCAGACGAGAAACGACTCGATTTTCAGACCGCTAATCAAACGGAAATACGGACAATCGGTTTTATAAAGTTAATATTTGATTTTAAAGACCTCACTGGTCGAATAAGTGAGAAATATAACCTAGAACGACGAGTGAATTATCGAAAGCTCTAAAGAAGAAAAAAAAGAAACCCGATTTGAAGTAGGGAAAGAAAAAAAGGAAGAAGCATGTGTGATAAGAATGATAACGCAATGGAATAAAAATAATAAAGGTCGTTCTTTTTCTTTTTTTCTGTGGCTCTTTGTATTGTAAATTCATAGGCTCAACATTTTCAAGGTTACATAGGTTGGCTGGAGTACCGGTGGGGAAAGCTGTCGAAAGTGGGAATTCCTTGTCCAGTCCGTCTTGAGAATCCCAACAATTAACTCGTCTTCACTTTACATTTACCACTTTCCACTAATTTCCTAACTTCAAATTGTACAATTATGAGTGATATAGTTATAGTTGACGCTGCCAGGACACCCATTGGTAAGCTTTTTTTAAGAAAATCACTACACACTGAAAAAATATATATATATATATATATATTAAAGGTTTTTTAAAGAAACAAAAATTGTTTTTGAAGTCTTGTCCTAATTTTTAAAGTCTCAGTTACGATTCTAGTGGCTGACAACTCCTCAGATTTTATTCACTATCACCTTCAATACTAAATTTTATTTGGCTATCAAATTATAATCTTCCCCACATGTTTTAAATTTTTATTTTTTAAGGTGACCAAAACTCAATATCAATTAGTTTACAATTTATGTAAGTTTAAATTTTGCTTCTCTTTTTGTTGAATTTCTTCAGATTAACTACCCTTTTTAGATAATGGTTACTATTATACAACTTTTTAATTGCTCCTTTTGGAGCAGTGGTTCAAATTATAATAGAAAAAGAGCATAAGTTGACATTTCATCTTTTTTTTTAACTCTTGACATCATTGAAAAATTGCTAGATTAATAGCTCTTAAATTATAAAAAGGACCCGCTTACAAAAGAAAATAAGTCAATCAGGCCATGCCCGATTGACTTTTGGTTGTTAAAAGCAAATTTTATTACAATAGTAAGTAGTATTTGGCTGAACTACAGTGTACGGTGCCTCTTCTGATAACACTGTCTGATCTCACTGTCGACCTTTTTCGAGACTTAATATATCAATATATCTTGTCCGTTAAACTCTTTTAATACTTCAAGTTGGACCTCTACCTGGTCTATATGCAGGAGGGTTGTTTTTCATCGGAAAATGAGTGGAGATAAAAAATTCTAGGGCAAAAAAAAAAATAAATAAATAAATAAGGTTAAAAAAATTGAATTCAAACACAAAGCAAACACATTTTTGATTAACGTGTAAAATTATGCAAATCACGCATTATTTGGATATATCGAAATATGGCGTCATTAATACAATCAATAGTACCGATTTGCGATATCTAGTAGGGGCACCGTACACTGTAGTTCTACCTAGTATTTTTATTTCTTCTTCTGAGATTAGATTGTGTGGAGAGTTTAAAAGTTAACTTTATTTTATATATTTTCATGGTTCAGGGTGATTAAATATCAAATATATCATTAATTGGGGGCGAAGCATCGTGCGTGTGGTTTGAGCCTCCTAAACGAGTTATAAAACTATATGTAGCCATGTAGCTGCAAAATAGACAAACAATAATTAATCTCAGTTGGGTATGGGTTTTATATTTAAAACTTTTTTGGGGTTTAAAATGGTGTAAACCTTTAAGGGGGGGAAAAGAATTACGTCTCTATATTTGATCATTATTATAACAGATATTATTATAACCAACTTCCAGTGTAGTATAAATCAAGGGCAAAAATTATTCCATTGTTATAAGCCATGTGTTGTTACTAATTTAATAATAAGCAGTAGAAGGAAAAGTCTCTCCACGTAAAATATTTATTTAAAAATCTAAGCAGCTTTTGACCTCTATAAGGCCACTTCAGAGCCGATAGTGGTAGAAATGTATATCAACTAAAAGAGCTCATAGGGTGAGTGATGCAAAGCCAGACACTGGCATAAGACAAATAGCCTAATAGTCTAGACATAGACTTGTACCTCATATTGCATAGCTTACAGTTTTTTCCAAATGGTCCAAAAAAAGAAAAGGCTTCAAAATCAGAAACCTTTACTTAATGAAACAATTTGGAAACTTGGAAAGGTGCAATCTTATTAGGGTTTTGTAGATCATTCTCGAAACAAAATGCTGAGGGTAAAGTGTCTGTCTGTCGTGCTATGGTTTACTAGTGAGTTTAAATTTAGAACACTGTTAAGTGAAATCTTTATTATATGCAATTCTCACAAAAATGTGGTAAGATCAATAATGTTTAATTTTTTAAAATTTTTGAGTAGGGTATCAAACTACTGGAGAGTAGATTATAGTGCCAAAATTTCCCAAAAAAAATTGTTTGTTGGTTCGATTAGATGTCATTAAAAACCTGAATGTTTATCTAATGTTCAATGCGGGCTTGGCAGCCACATTTAAAACCCAATTTAATGTCAAAGATTTTAATTTATAAAAATAAGCTATTGAAGGTTTGAAAGAAGTAGTCCCTCCACACAGTTAACATTTTGTGCAAAATGATGTAGTAGAATTTGTTCATATTACATATCCCTAAAGACTCACTAAAAACAACAATAATAATTATTAAGGGACCACCAATCATCCACGGTGAAGAGAATATGTTTTTTAATCATTCATGATGTCCTTTACTGATACTCCTAATTCTGCCTTAAGTTATTTAAGTTTTTACCAATAAGTTTTATTAATTTTCCAAGTTGATTTTTCAGTTGCTTTTAAGCATTTACTATTTATTAGAACACTTATGTGTATTATGTTAAAACATAAAGGTGGGGATACACTTGAGCATTTGCCCTGAATGTGCATGGGTTTCCGTTCGGCTCGCCCTGTTCATTTCTAAGGAAAACGGGGCTAACGCATGCTCATTTGGGGCAAATAATATGCTCATTTGGGGCAAATACATAACTCATTCGGGGCGAATGCTCTAGTACTTTAGTGCATCCCCACCCTATGAATTTCTTCTTATTTGTTAATTTAAAAAAATAAAACTTGAAAGCTGTTTTATGTGTATCAATTTTTATGATAGATAAATGGATATATATATTATAGAGATCTTGGTGAAATCTAAAGTTAAAAATTAAAAAGGCTAATAAAAAGGCTTGAAAAAGTCCCAAATTGGGGACGAAATGTCAAAAAAAACTTTCTTTTTTTTTAAACACACCTGAAGATACAATTATAAGGAAATATATGTTTGGTTTTCAGGTGGCCTGTGTGGAGTCTTTTCCACAGTTCCAGCTCACAGTTTAGGCTCTGCTGTAATTAAAGAACTCGTAAAGCGAACAGGACTGGATTCCAAGGACATTTCTCAAGTTATTTTGGGCCAGGTAATTCATATTTAACTGGTTTGTGAAACAGAGCATTTTATTTATTAGTTATACGTGAAATTTTAATGTGTTAAATTTATTCATGATCAATGCAAATGTAATGGAGTCATCTACACTTATTTATTTTACCCTTTTACACAATAAATAAATAAAGAATTTGATCACAACCAAAAGTCCAATCCTTCTGAACAAACCTTATTTATACAATATCGTTATTATTTTTAGTGTAGTATCATTACTGTTTTCACAGAATGTGTTGTGTGTGTGTGTTTTTTTTTTAACAATATTAATCCTCTCATTTGTATTCTTTATCATATTATTGCATTTAAAATTATTAATTTTAAGAAAACAATCTCATTTGTTATTTTATATTTTTATAATAATAAATTACATTCCGGTCAAATATCATTAGAGTTAAAATTACCTTTTACATAGTCCATAGGTTCTAGCAGTAAGGTCTGTGGTCCTCTTTACTTAAATTTAAAAAAAAAAAATCCTCTCAATCATCTCACTAATTAGGGTAATCATAAAAATTAAGTTAGTCTCACAGTAACACATAATGTGGTCTGTGCACCATATGACCTTTGTTTTTTTTTGTTTTTTTTACATAAACTCAATCATAGCCCAAAAAAATTACATATTAACTGATGGTGTTAGGTTACTCTAACTAAAGCGGAATAAATGAAGAAGTTTTACTGAAATTTGGCAAACTGTAGCACTTTCCGATTTGGCATTATTACAAGTTGATCGACAATATTTTTTTATTTTAGATAAAATTAGCAATAGAATGAAATCTAGGCATGTTTTCCCCTTTATGGGATTAAAATAGTATTTTTCTAATATGCAATTTTCTCCTCTTTTTTCGAAAATTTCTCCTGGTTTCTCTATATCAGATCTTTCATCATTATTTTAGGAGCGGAGATCGATTTATTAGGGTAAAATGGTTGTACTTTGGAAAATAAAAATAATAAAAAAAAAAATTACTGTGGTGAAACGATGGAGAATTTAACCATGGCTGACATAGTGTTTTTTTTATATATATATATTTTTTTACAAATGATGTATATTGATAATACTTAGAAATATGAGTGAACTTAAGAGGTGGTAGGGTCAGTGGCGTACCAAGGTCTTGTGGCACCCGGGGCAGGATATTGTCTTNAAAAAAAAAAATAAATAAATAAATAAGGTTAAAAAAATTGAATTCAAACACAAAGCAAACACATTTTTGATTAACGTGTAAAATTATGCAAATCACGCATTATTTGGATATATCGAAATATGGCGTCATTAATACAATCAATAGTACCGATTTGCGATATCTAGTAGGGGCACCGTACACTGTAGTTCTACCTAGTATTTTTATTTCTTCTTCTGAGATTAGATTGTGTGGAGAGTTTAAAAGTTAACTTTATTTTATATATTTTCATGGTTCAGGGTGATTAAATATCAAATATATCATTAATTGGGGGCGAAGCATCGTGCGTGTGGTTTGAGCCTCCTAAACGAGTTATAAAACTATATGTAGCCATGTAGCTGCAAAATAGACAAACAATAATTAATCTCAGTTGGGTATGGGTTTTATATTTAAAACTTTTTTGGGGTTTAAAATGGTGTAAACCTTTAAGGGGGGGAAAAGAATTACGTCTCTATATTTGATCATTATTATAACAGATATTATTATAACCAACTTCCAGTGTAGTATAAATCAAGGGCAAAAATTATTCCATTGTTATAAGCCATGTGTTGTTACTAATTTAATAATAAGCAGTAGAAGGAAAAGTCTCTCCACGTAAAATATTTATTTAAAAATCTAAGCAGCTTTTGACCTCTATAAGGCCACTTCAGAGCCGATAGTGGTAGAAATGTATATCAACTAAAAGAGCTCATAGGGTGAGTGATGCAAAGCCAGACACTGGCACAAGACAAATAGCCTAATAGTCTAGACATAGACTTGTACCTCATATTGCATAGCTTACAGTTTTTTCCAAATGGTCCAAAAAAAGAAAAGGCTTCAAAATCAGAAACCTTTACTTAATGAAACAATTTGGAAACTTGGAAAGGTGCAATCTTATTAGGGTTTTGTAGATCATTCTCGAAACAAAATGCTGAGGGTAAAGTGTCTGTCTGTCGTGCTATGGTTTACTAGTGAGTTTAAATTTAGAACACTGTTAAGTGAAATCTTTATTATATGCAATTCTCACAAAAATGTGGTAAGATCAATAATGTTTAATTTTTTAAAATTTTTGAGTAGGGTATCAAACTACTGGAGAGTAGATTATAGTGCCAAAATTTCCCAAAAAAAATTGTTTGTTGGTTCGATTAGATGTCATTAAAAACCTGAATGTTTATCTAATGTTCAATGCGGGCTTGGCAGCCACATTTAAAACCCAATTTAATGTCAAAGATTTTAATTTATAAAAATAAGCTATTGAAGGTTTGAAAGAAGTAGTCCCTCCACACAGTTAACATTTTGTGCAAAATGATGTAGTAGAATTTGTTGATTTAAATTTTTATTTTTTAATTTTCATTTATTTATTTATTTTATTATTTATTTATTTTTTTTTTGCAGAGGAGTTGTTCTGGGTTGTCAAGCAGTTAAAGCTCAAGATGCCGATGTAGTGATATGTGGTGGCCAAGAAAATATGTCGTTAGCACCTCATTGCTTTCATCTGAGAGCTGGTCACAAGTTTGGAACCGCTGAATTCAAAGACACTATGCTTCTTGATGGCTTAACAGATGCCTTTCACAATATCCATATGGGCATTACCGGTATGCATATGTTTTTCTGTAAACACAATTAAATCACGCATTAGATTAGTATGCATTTGCCTTATTTGCGTTTAAGCTATTGAATACACTACAAATGCATCGGACAGATTTTTTTCCTTGAGAAATTATTCTTATAGAATTTCTGTTGAATAGTTTTATCTTATCTTATTTATTTACCTAATAAAATATCAAAGGTAATTAAAAATAGCTATAAATTGTTTTGTTTTTTTTAATTACATTTTAGCAAAATATTTCAGTTAAAATTGTATTTAAAGTAAGACAATCAAATGTAGTTGAATAGTCTAATGATTTTTTGATAACTTAATTTTTAATTAGATAGGCAATTAGCCATTGTATAGGAGATAAGTAAATGTTTAATCAGCTGTTATACATTCACATAATATCCCCAGACATTAAAACATTAAGCATGTGTTGAGATAACAAGAGCCCAGGATTATTATTTGATGTCTAGTTTCAAATTTGAAATAATCCTAGTTGATGGTAATATCATACTGATCCTTAAATAAACTGTTTGTTAGCACTTAGGAAAGAAAATTATTTTGTTATAGATTTTATTCTAAAATCTGATAAAGTCACTGATCCTAAAATAATACGCTGTGCGTAACATTTTATGAAGAAAATTGTTATTACAATTTAATTTTACTTCCCCTTATACAGGGTGTCACAGAATGACTATTCCTAATTTTCAGAAATGATAGAGGTCACTAAAATCTTTCCCGGTGGTACACAATAAGTGTGTATAGGATTTTTACAGGAACATACCCTACCAGAAATTCTTGAAAATGTCTCAACTTAATATTCTAAGAAGCACATCAAGGGTGCCATGACGCTCGCCCGCACTGGGATGCCGGACCCTAATTTAGAAAATAGTGATTTTTTTTTATACCCAGGCATTAAAGGGTTTTAACAAAGGCTAAGGCTATATACTTTTATACCTATAATATATTACATTTATTTTATGCCATTTATATAAGGTAATGTATTTTTTTTCAAAAGTCTCAACCTTTATTTATTTATTTTTTTGTTCACAAAGGATGACCCTAGTTGTAAAAAATCGGGTACGTGGTACCTCGGAACTTTTCACTAAAGTGGCCTCNAGGTGGTAGGGTCAGTGGCGTACCAAGGTCTTGTGGCACCCGGGGCAGGATATTGTCTTGTCACCCCCTCAGAACGTTTTTGGGGGTGTTTTTTTTTCTTTCTGCCACAATGACACCCCCTAAGGCTTGTGGCACCCGGGGCGGCCTGCCCCCCACGCACCCGCCTTGGTACACCACTGGGTAGGGTAGCACTTACATTATACATACACACTTACATTGTGCATACTCGTTTTGAAATTGCATTGTTCTAATTTCGTTAAAACTTATAGGCTTTAACAGCAGGACAAGGGCAAAATCCTGGTCGACAGGCTTCTATTAATGGTGGTTTATCTGTTGAAGTGCCAGCCTACACTGTTAGTTTCCTTTGTGGTTCTGGACTCAAGTAAGTACGCATCCATTTTTTTTTTTTAATTTTACTTTATAAATTATATTTTTTACAGTTTTTGCTGGTCACAAATTTATAATACAGTCAAACTCTTGATGGTTCAAAACCCATATTATCCAATAAATTTTAATTATCAAGAAGTTGGAATTATCAAAATGAATAATTCTAACTTGATGTGTCCAGTGGCAGGCTAACAACTTAAAATGACCAAAAATGGATAATTCTTACTCAATTTATCCAGTGAAACGCTAATGACTTAGAATTATTTTAAAAAAAAAAATAAAAAAATTTAATGAGTTATGACAAAAAAAGTGTGAAGAAAAGTCTCTCTTCATAAAATCTCTTGCTTGTTCTTACATGAAGATTTGTAGGATTACTTTTTGTTCAAAATTTACCTTGTAAAAGTACAATTTGTAAAATCAAGAAAAAATTCTTTGTAATCTTGTTTAGGTAATATTCCAAATTTATTTTTCACATAAAAATGTAAACTGAATTTCAAAAATCCCCTCTCCCCGCCATTTATAAGAAGTCAAATTTGTCTGATTCTAATAAATTAGGGATCAATTTTCAAGGTTCTCTTGAGTATATTAAAAGTTAAGGTATTGCTTTTTAATATTAAAACAATATGGGAGATAAATTAATGTTTATGAGAAATAAAAACACTTTTTTATTTGTGTAATAATAATTTAACTTATAGTTAATTAAAAAAACAATAGTAATGTTTTTCAAGGACTGATTACTAATCTATTAAAATGGAATTGCATTTTTAAATTATAATAAAACAATACTAAATATACTTTTATGGTGTATAAAAAAGTTTTTTTTTGTGACCTTATATTATTTTTTTGTTTTAATTTCTAAATTCTCATACGTGTAAAGGTCCTTTTGTATGTCATAATTAATTTCTTAAAATTCCATTAATTTTAATTAATTAAAATCCTGACATATTTTTATTCTCATAATTGTTATGTTAAAGCTATTCTTACTTTGAGGAGGTTTATAAGGCATTATCTTGTCACCCCCTCAGAACGTTTTTGGGGGTGTTTTTTTTTCTTTCTGCCACAATGACACCCCCTAAGGCTTGTGGCACCCGGGGCAGGATATTGTCTTGTCACCCCCTCAGAACGTTTTTGGGGGTGTTTTTTTTTCTTTCTGCCACAATGACACCCCCTAAGGCTTGTGGCACCCGGGGCGGCCCGCCCCCCACGCACCCGCCTTGGTACGCCACTG
>KZ651053.1:371018-386464 GCA_001010745.2 Gerris buenoi | reverse complement strand
ATTTTTTCCGGTTCTAACGATATGCTATAAGTCAAAAACCTATGTGTAATTTCAGTATTATTAACTGTCAAAGTTTAAAACTTCAAAATGGCGGCCAATATCAAAATGATATTTGGCGGGCTTGTTTGTCATACAGAGAGGTACATTCGTGCCAAATTTCAACTTGATTAGGACCATTTTCGATTTATTACGATTGTCGCTGGCCGAACCTAGCCAGCGCGAAACTATTAACGAACAACTCAAAAATAATCTTTTACGAAGCAATATTTAATATCTTTTCACAAACTTATAAACCTTTTAACTTTGACTTAAACTTAAACTTTTTTCTTAAACTTGTAAAAGAAAATTTTCCTTTTTTCGGATTTTTTCCACTTTACATCAAAATCAAAATATATAAACAAAAAATACTCAAAATAATACAAAGTAAAATTCACGCCAGTGACAACGATTTTTTTTTTTACTGACACAGCAAACTGGGTTCAAGATGGCGGAAAAAGTTGATTTTCCAGGCGGCACAACTACAGGTTATGACTGATTTTACTGCCAAGTTTCAACTCTCTAGGTTAAATACCTTGGGCGCTACGATGATAACACACATACATACACACGTCATGCTGAAAACCACTCAGGAGGTCTTAAAAACACCTAAAACGGATAATTCCGTTGAAATCTCGAAAAAAAAAATGTTGGTGAAAACAATACTTTTCCTACTATTAGTAGTGAGGAAAAGTAAAAAGTTGTTGTTTTCTGGGGAAATAGTGATGATTGCAAAGGTCAACAGATTGGGTTTTATACCATGCATTGCAGGGAAGGAACTATTTTAAATGACCTACAAACAATTAATATTAAGAGTTGGGGACTTGTGGCATAATTTTTTTAATTGCTCAGCTAATTGAACAGATTTTTTTTCTTCTTTTATTTGGTTGGAATCTTAGAAGAAAAAAAAGTATGTTTTATTTATGCTTAAAAACCTCTATAATGCAAATTAATTACAACTGAGATTCAATATTAATCAAATGACTTATCTTTTAGCTGAAAACGTAGCAGAGAAGTTTAATATATCGAGAGAAGACCAAGATAAATTTGCATTGAACTCTTATCAGAAAGTACTAGCTGCAACTAAATGTGGATACTTTGATAAGGAAATTATTCCTGTGACAATTAAATCTGGAAAAACAACTGTAACTGTTACTAAAGACGATACCACCAACCTTGATACCACATTGGAGAAACTAGGAAAACTTAGAACAGTTTTTAAAGACGTTAGTATGTATTCAGTTATGCAGTTTTATTGCTTCTTACAAAGAAGCTTGTAAAAACTTTGAAAGTATAGTTTTAACATTTTTTGCTATCTCTATAAAATGAAATATTTTAATAATTTATAAAACTATGGACTATGTAATATTTTTAGAATGGCACAGTGACTGCTGGTAATGCATCCTCAATAAGTGATGGTGCTGCAGCTGTGGTACTCACTACAAGTGCATTTGCTGCTAAGAAAGGTCTTACACCCAGAGCAAAAGTGGTTGCCTATGCAGAGGCAGGTTGTGATCCACAGTTCATGGGATTAGGACCTATTGGTGCTGTCAGAAGTGTTGTAAGTAATTTTTATTGCTAATTATTTTTATGCATGTAGAATAATATTTACTATTTAGAGATAGTGATAATATATTGATATTTCTTGTACCATTATAACTGATTTTTATAGAGGAAAGAAAACAAAAATTTAAATTAAAGGGAAAAACACAAAACATTTTAAAAAGTGTTTTATTGGTCGATGTAAGGTGTCTGGGTTTTTGAGAAAAAGTATCCATAAATTATGCAATTTTGATCTGTATACAGAAAAAATATTTGTAAGTTTTTTTCTGTTTCTATACATGGGGCACACAATACATACCCTGCTACGTTTCATTGGCCCTTTTATTTGACTCTAGCAGCTGATAGTGACCAATTATAAGTCCTTAGTTCAATGGGGAATTAGACAATAATGTGCCACTTAAATTGTGCTTAAATGTGTTATAGGATCGAGGAACACCCTGAAATGATATGGGTTTAATTCCTTACTAACCATGATGAGCAAGTTCTTTACATATAGAGCCTAACGTATGGGTTCTTAAAGCTGGTAATCTTATGATAGGAAACACAGTGTGACGTAGTCACGTGTCATTTGATTATTCTTTTTTAATAATGTTGACAGATTGTCATTGAGTTTCGAATATATTCTGTTTTGTGAATGTGTTATCTGAGTTATTAGTGCTGTAGAAGTATGAAGTAGAAGGCGGCTACTTTACAATTGGTGATAGCGGTGTTGTAAGAACTTTTATTATTATTGTAAGAACTTTTTTTTCTTTTATTTATTTACATAAAAAAAGATGTCAAAAAGGCAAAAAAAGAATTCCCGTTGAAGTGGAGGGTCGAGTAATGAGGATGTAGATGTACCTCGAGGTTTGGAAAGGGCAGAAGCCAGGTCAATTGTACCGAGGCGTCCTGTAGTAATGCTTGTAAAATTCGACTCTGGGCGATGGGACGACTTTATCTTACGGTTTGATATGATAAGTGAAATAAATGGCTGGAAAAAGAGTCAAGTTAAGGCTCAATTTTTAGCATTGTGTTTGTTCGATGCCGAGTTAAAATAATAATAAAAATAAAATAATAATAATAATGAGTTCACTAGTTAGTGATTTCTAACCCACCGTAAGAAAAAGGAATGCACTTACCTATATTTCAGTTGCAGAAAAAAACTCCAAAAACTCTGGTTTACTTTTATCTATTTTAATTTTGTGCTTTTGGTGTTTTTAGCTGAAGAAAGCAGGCTGGAGTGTGGATGATGTTGATTTATTTGAGTTAAATGAAGCATATGCTGCCCAAGCCATCGCTGTGGAAAGAGAACTCAAAGTTGATCCTAGCAAAGCTAATATTAATGGTGGTGCAATTGCTCTTGGGCATCCCATTGGAGCTTCAGGTTAGCTACATTTAGCATAAATTGTAGTTCCCCTTCGTTTAAAAAAAAAAAAAAAAAAAAAAAAGCATAAAATTGTATTGATAACTTTTCTTATAATTTTAGAAAATATTGATAATACTTTTCAGTACTTCAAAAATACTTAAAATATCTGTTAGGCTGTAATTTAGAAAATAATCTGAAGGACTTTTTAAACATTGAATAGGTTATGCAAAATTTTTAGACATTACGGAATTCTAGGAATGTTAAAATTGAAAAGAGTAGAGCAGTAACTCAGTTTTACCCTTTAAGAGAGTTTGAATGGCCTCACGCTTAATTAACTTAATAACTTTACTGAGTATTTTCCTTTCTCATATACATAGAGAAAAAATTATTGTAGCGGGGCAAACAATTATTTTGAGATTTTGATTGATTTACTTGCAGTCTGTGCAGACACGTGTAGCCTCTTCTACTGGGTGAATCATACATGTTTAGAAAAAGCATGCCCTGAGGCAATATTGAAGAATGAATTGTAGTTCTAAATTTAAGGGGGCAAAAACTCTGATGAAATCTCCTCCAGTTATCTATAATTATTTAACGATATAAGTTGTTTTCCTGAGAAAAATCTAGTTTCCAAGATATTGTTAAAAAATAAATGTGTCCCTGTAGATACCCAAACCGGAATGTAATCTGACAACTATTGGACACTTAAGTTCAATATCACTGTGCATGTGGGAAAGTTTAGTTTGAGTTTGTTGGACTGATTTTTTGTCTTTCAAATAGTAAAGACTAAAAAATTTCTCTAACCAATTGCACCTTCAAATATAGGATATGACCTTACCAAATTTGTAAGCCAAATTTCTTGTAATACGTTCAGTATCACCACTCATCTAAAAAAAAACTGGACTAATATTTGTTTCAGGGTCGTTCTTTCTCAACTGTTTGCCAATTCTCTTTGTAAAACATGCAAACAGCATAATACAAGATTTTCTTTTAAAATTCTAATATATTCGAGACATGACCCATTTTAACTTTTTTTTTTTTTTTTACTTATCTATGATTTGACTCTATATTCAATATTTTAAAAAAATACTTAAAATATGGAAATTTTTGAATGGTGGCTAAATTACAAAAAAAAAAAAAAAATGATAGTTGAGTTCTGAAATATTACCTAGAAATTTTTATTTTTAATTCAAATAAATCTCTATTGTATAATTAAAAATAGTTAATACTTTATTAATTAATGGTAAGCATACGTGTATCATGCTGACCAATTAATGATTGCTATTCGAGCATGAATGATAAAAATAGCATTTTTACATAATAGCCGGATAAAAACATGTTTTATAATAATAAAATAAGCATTTAAATGGTAAAACTTTTTGAACTTGTGATATTTCTCAACTAGTGGATTGACTGGAAGAGATTTCTAATAATCTGGCTAGTGAGAATGGTTTCCACCTAGTGCAGTTTCCAAGGCATGGTGGGATAGAGGGTACTGAACTCGGCTATCAGCTAGCCTGCCTAAGTTCCAGTGTAAACCTTCTGTCTCTTAGCCATCTTAGGTGAAAAACATTTAGAATGCCTTCCCAACAAGAGTTATTTGAATTACCTCAACCTGCTTATGAGAAGAATCTGACAGCCCAGGTTTTTTGAATGAGCCCACTTATGTAATGTATTTCTCTAGACTTTTAACCCCCCCCCCCCCCACAATAAAAAAAAAATCTAACAATTATTTTTGAAATGGTTTCAGGAGCAAGGATTTTAGTTACACTTCTCTACTCCCTAGAGCGTACAAATAAAAAGAAAGGAGTGGCAGCCTTGTGCATCGGAGGTGGAATGGGCATCGCCATGGCAATAGAAAGGAACTAATAGCACTTAAATAGCAATACTTAGACACATAATTTGGACTGATTAAGATGCCTTAAATATCCTGATAATGCTTCACTTATATATCGGAGTGCCTTGTTAGGGTCATATTTTTTTAAGAGCGTACTTATTAAGTTAGTAAAAGAATTAGCTAGGTACAAAAGATATGCCTTTTGTAATATCAACTAATTTCTCATTCCTGAAGTATTTAGTTATATTATAACTCTAGTTGATTTTACTATAAACTGTGGTATACAGACATGTAGAGGGGGATGTCAACAAGAAGTAGCTATAAAAGTGATCTGCATATAAAATTTACCACATCACTTCATTCAAGTTTAATATTATTTTTGCAATCTCTCTTTTATTTTAATCTCATGATTTTCTAAATACAACCCTTTAAATATGGGTATCATCAATAGACAGCGACAATAATATACATTTTACGAAACCCCTTATATATTACTAAGAAATTCGATGATATGCTATTATGTGAGGACCACTTGTATTGTATAATCTCAGGTATACCTAAAACTATTTATTTATTTTATGAGGGGGGTACTTACTTCTCAGTAAGTGGTAAGAGGAGGGTACCAGGTGTATACATATGCCCTTAGTTGAAAGGTTTAAGTTATAATTACTTTATTTTTTACAAAGAATTTTAAAGATAGCAATCTGAATGTGTATTTATTTATTTTTTAATATCTCAATACGTTATTAAGGTCTGCTTTATTTATAGAGTTATAATTAATTTCTTAATAATATAGCGGAATGCCTACAAAGGAATATATTTAAGTATTGGCTTATGCTTAATAATTGGGTCTTTCTCTAAGTAGAACGGAATTTAAAACCCCAAAATGTTTATTATTCATTCCTTTTGTGGACTTATTCTGTAAAATGCCAGGAAAATAAATGCTGACCCCTCTGTACATAAGATAAGAAAAATTATATAATCAGTAAGGCACAGTGTTACTTTAAACAATTATGAAACTTTTTTAAATTTAAACTTCTTAATTGACTTTATTTCACCTGTAACAAATTTAGTTTTTTCTAAGTATTTATTTTGCATTTTGAGAGATCCAGGGGAGTGAAAAAATACAACTTTTACCGGTTGTTACGATTCTACTAATTTAATCAATGTAGAAACTTATTAGAATCTAAAACAGTGTAGGCATTGTTTGGAATAAAAGTCCGTAAAAAAAAACTGATGAAGCTCAGGTTCCCTGGGAGAAAGCATTGTGAAATAAAATAAAAAAGAAATTAACAACTTATTAGAATCATTGAAAAAAGTTTGAATCGATGCTGGACCCAAATTTCACTCTATCTAAAGAATGACAATTCACTTGTGGATTTTTAAGATTTAACATCGGAATGATGTGGACCTTTTGCCAAGTAATTAATTAATATCTTAATTTATTAAATGTGGGCAGGTGGAAGCAAAGGTGGTTATTTGTCAGAATGATCTGAATAACTTTTAAGGACAATAAAGACAGTAACCCTTTTTCTATTCTTCCATGCTTACTAAATTGCATTTAGTTAAGACATAACTCAAGGTTTCCGAGTCCTATCTAGCATAAACAATCTGAAAAGCTCTTGTTTTCTTATTTAGTTGAAATATAAAACTACTTCTTTTAGAGATATATGAGTAAAAAATCATGTATTTATGGTTAATATGTTTTTTGCCTAATTAAATGTCATTTGTTTCTTCAATTAAATCATCTCAAGAAAGTACTGCTGAGTATATTTTTGAGTAGTCAAGACAGCATAATAGGTATAAATTGTTTAATTATTTTTGGTTAGTACTAACTCCACTTTGCTATTGGCAAGGAATTTTAAAAACTCTTTGGACCCTAATAGAATTAATAGCATGAGTTACAGTTACCCTAAAGAGTACACTTAGATGAATAAATTGAGAAAATGATTAATTATCTTATCCTTTTCCTAAAATCAAGATTAAGTTGGATATATTTTACATCCTGGCTGGGTGCTATTCATCTGTATTAAGAATTAAAGATATTATACTCATATTTAAAGGATATAATCCATAAATTGTTTCTTATATACCGTTCCTCCATTGCATATAATGCAATTTTACAGGATATCCAAAAAAAAACAAAAAAAAAAAAAAAANCAAAATAATAATAGTGTTTTTTCAGTGCAAGATAAGAACTATCACTCCAACGGTGTTCCATTTGACGTATCAGGTTCTTAAAACACATGACATTTATTAATTAATTTAATACAATTTTGCTGTTACATCTTTGTCCTGTTGGTGGAGCAATTTTCAGGCATGTATCTAGCTTTAACATAGGTTCATATTTGTTATTTTTTTTATTATTACCTACACTGGTGTCAGAAATACAGTGGTGTTTGTTTTTTTAAATTTTATTTTATGTAATAATCTTTTTCCAATTAAATGTAAGCGCACTATGAGATTATTATATGAATGTTTAATTTTTTTTTTTTTAGTTTTTAGATGTGAAATCTTTAAATCCCACATTTTAATTGTTAAAATATATATTTATTAAGAGTTTAAGACAAAAAATTGTTACTGTATTTTTTATAAAAATACATTTTTTTTTAGAAGATTTATTTATTTGTTTTTATGTACTTATTATATTTATTGATTACCTGACTGTCTATGTAAGTTATAAAAGGTTTAATGTGTCATAAAGGCAATTTTAACTTGTTCAAGCATAAATATTCTTCTTCTAAATATTCATTTAGCTGATTCAGATTCTTAGTCTTGTTTTGAAAAAGGTTCAACTATTTCTTTTTTAAAAGTTTTTATTTAACTTGCAATGTTTGTATCTATGCATTTAGTTGTATGTATGTATTTCAATAGAAGGTAGGTTTTTTTTTTGAACTTGTAGTGTAACCGAATGAAGGGGTTATTTGGAATGAAAGTCCTTGGTGGTTTTGGTTTAAATAATTTGTGTAATTTTTCAAAGCTTTCGCTTAGCCTATGCTTCATCAGTGATCTACAAAAGAAATCGAAAAAGATAACAGGACTATGGCAATTTACAGATAATCATTATCGATTTCTTTTGTATATCACTGATGAAGCTTAGGCTCCCTAAGCGAAAGCTTTGAAAAATTACACAAATTATTGATTTGACTTTCATTCCAAATAACCCCATTTGCATTCACATTTAGTTTAGATGACAATAAGTGACGTCATTCTAAAACCAATATGGCGGGCAGCCCAAGATGGCAGACTAGTTACTTTTTTAGCACGCCCATGATATGGGTATCAAATGAAAGGGTTTGATGAGAAGTATACCAATAAAAGCTTATATATATTTTTTTTTTTTTTTTTTTTTTTAAATCAACTTATTATTATATAAAACAGTGGCATTGCAGTCATTGTTTTAAGTTTCCCATTCAGTAAATGTATGTTTGAATAATGTTCTCGTCTTGTAATCCAGTTTTTAACACACCGCCATGGCAGTTTGGTTTCAAAAGTAGTAGGAAATCTACACAGACTTTGTTTTTCTGATCGAAATTTACTGCCTAACCCTCCCAATGGAATAGGCAGTGCTTTATTTGTGACGGTATGCAATTTTATTTTGTTTCTTTTTTAGCAAATTAATATGAATGCAATTTTTGTATTCACTCTTTTAAAATGCTCAGAAAAAGGTTAAAATGAAGTTTTAAAAAGTCAAAATTTCACAACTTTTGGATTACAATGTCACAGGCCGGTACCTCTTTTTTTTACAAATCAAGCACTGGGAATAAGTTACAAAATGAACATACTAAGGACATGTAAGAGAAAGAACCAATATCTAAAAGCCAACTGAAAACAAACTTGTTAATAACATTGATTGGAGTAGTTTAGCAATATTGATGTTTACATTGGCAATATTACTAACAAATCTGAATTAATCAGTTCTACTGACCATATGAGGGAGCTTTAAACCAGTTTTTAAATGTAATAATAATACTAAATTAAAAAAATATATATTATTTCTTACAAAATATACATTAAAAAAAATACAGATTAGAAGATAAAAGAGACAATTACTATTATTCCTTCTTCATGGCTGCAATCAAAGCCTTTGTTTCTTGTTGTTTTGCCATCGCTCTTTTCCGTTTGAAATTGTGCACAGGTTTAGTTGGTTTCCTTTGTAGCATTTCAATACCCCGTGTGATCGTGTCATTTATATCAAGCTGAAATTTCAAGCATAGCATGTGTCAGTGAGTGATCAAATATGTTATGATTTATTTAAGAGATTGTTAATAATAATTCTTTTATGATCAAAACACAGTTAAGTAGCCTTTCAATGTAGTTTAAGTAGCCTTTCAATGTATGTTGGGTTGCATAGTGATGTGTTATTAGCCCTACATTGCTCGTGTGGGTTAATTTTGTATCCCAACCTTCGCAAAAATGAGCATGCACGGAATTGATAAGTGTTAGAGCTTTGATGTGTACATACAACCTTAAATTTTGTTATTACAAAGACTTATAATAATAACAAAATATTAAGTAAAGGTAAGTTTAATTCAATTAAATTTGTTATTAGCAGATGATGTTTGTGGTTTTAAAATATCAAGTTTTGTTCAGTTTTATTTCACAAAATGAATTTCTACTCAATCTTGGGTTGAAACAATCAAACCTAAGAGTTCTTATAGATCATGCCATAAACCAGTTAATATTTCAAGAGGTGATAAGATGATAATTTTTGATTTATGATAAAGTTATCAGATTTTGCTCTGTTTCATTTGACATAAATAAGTTTGATTCATTCTTGATATTTTCAGTGGCCTTACAGATCATGCCATAAACATGGAGCTCATTTCAACACCTAGAGAGATTACTTTTTTTTCAGAATATATTAAATTATTATAAATATAGTCAATTTTTACATTTAAAAGTAACGCCTAAAAATAAAAAATGTTTTAGTTGAGGAAAAGCATATCATTTACAAGAGTAAATGAATTATTTTTTTATACTTATAAGCTAAAGTTTTAACAAATAAACATTTATAAAGAGAAAAATTTAGACTGGAAGGAGAAAGATGGTGGTTCACAAGCAAAAAAATAAAAATAACAAGGTTAATACCTTATTATATTAGCTAGTAGTCCAGTCATTTGGTAGCGGAAAGTGGTCGATTCAGGAAAAAAATGCTGAAGAATTTTTCTTGACGGATCTTTATGTTTTTTGGGGTGCTGAATCTGAAAATCCAGTTATCGACTAGATTCGGATATGGCTTCACCATGAAAATGGTGAAAAACCATAAAATTTTGGAAGTTTTTTTAGTTTTTCGCTTATAATTTCGAAACAACGCATCCTAGAGAAAAATTACTTCTTATCAAAAAGAAAGCTGATAAAATTTTCTAAAAAATAAAACCAGAACCAGCTCAATAGCTTTATTCGTTTGGCCGCTAGAGCGCGCTAAAGATTGACCATACTTTGAAAGCCTAGTATACCCCAGAGGTTGCCCTCACAGGGCACATCCTTAGTAGCTTCAATGCCATTACGATATTTTTAGTATTCATTATTACTCTTAATCCTTGAAAAACTAAGCGCACGACATATCCCCCCTCCCCATAGGGAACCCTTAACCCTGTTTGTGTGGGGGGGGGGGAACCAAAATTTAAAAAAAAGGCTTTTGCAACACACCTTTAGACGTGTTACTATAGTTTTCTTGAACATTTCAGAACATTTCCCCTCCTCACCTCCTTTTTGAACAATATGACCACCGGCAACATGAATCCAATGTGTAGGTCTCCTTGCGTTGAACACTTGTTTGTACTAAAGATTTTTTAATGTTCTGCAAGGTTTGTTTTGTAAAGATTTTATATTATGTTTTGTCAACAAATAATACTAATTTGTAGGGTTCGGATTTTTATGTTTTGCCTATTTATTTCCATATTGTACTGTTAAATGCATGTTTTTGGACATTAGATGCAAAACTAAATATTTATTTACATAAATGGTGATTTTATGTGGTTTTTTGTAGAAGGAGATACTTAGAAGGAGGATGGATGATCGAGGGGAAGAAGCTGTAAATTTAGGGTTGAGACATCAATTTGGATGTTTGGTATCAAAAAATCGCTACGTTGGACCATATAACATTGAAATCATCTATTATGACCTGATAAAACATCGAAATCAAAAGCATCCAAAAATTTCGTCTCAAATTACGTAATCGGGGACTTTCTTTGTGCCCTATAAAAAATGTTTTAATAAGCAGTGATCTTTTTTGTTCATCTTGTCGAGAGATCGCTCTCCCAGCTCCCTTATTTCTCTACCCTAAACTTCTGTAATTTACGAAGGGGGAACATCAATAGTTAAAACATCGATTCAACGATGTCTTAACCCAAAATTTACAGCTTCTTCCCCCTCGATCATCCATCCTCCTTTAAGGTATCTCCTTCTACGAAAAACAAAATAAAATCACTATTTATGTGAATAAATGTATAGTATTGCATCTAATGTCCAAAAACATGCATTTAACGGTAAAATATGCAAAATCATATGCATCCACAAAACATAAAAATATAAACATAAAAATCCGAGCCCCATAACAAAACATAATATAAAATCTTACAAAACATACATAATAAATCTTTACAAAATTAACCTTGCAGAATATTAAAAAAAAACGCAAGAAGACCTATAAAATGAATTCATGTTGCCGGTGGTCAATAATTTGATTTAATTAATTTCAAAAAATCATTAATTTGAAACTCATCAAAATCAAGATAAAACAAGTATAAATAAACAGGTCAAGTGTATGCTAGCCAGCACACAGCAAGGGTCCGTAGGCAACACTGTATTGTTTAAGTAGTACCCTATTGATGTTGATGGTGTTATTTAAAATACTAAAAAGCTTACTTTGAACTATCCTATGGGTCTGATATTCTCAAAACACATAAACAAACTTCTGATGAAGTATTTTTTTTTCCCATTGAACCGGAAAACAGCCGTATAAATACATTGAAAAGACCATACCTTGGCCCACCTTGGCTTTTGCCTACGGACCCTAAAAAAAAACTTATTTCTAAATTCAATGTTTATCTCTTATTTATAAAAATCACAAATTTGAATCCCGTCAAAATGAAGATTGTAAATATGGGACATGGCAAAGCTAATAAAGTAACTTGCTAATTTTTTCCGAACTAACTTTCCATACAGCAAAATTTGCTGAAAACAAATTAAATTCTGCTGAAATATGGCTAAAAGTATTAAATTAGTGTATTGTCATCGTGTTCTGAGCTATTGTCATATGTCTAGCTACTCGGGATGTTAGTTAAAAGTCGATTGCAAGATATGTACTGGATATACAAACAAAAAAACAAGAAAGCAAGCTAATAAAATGTAGTAAAAAGGAGGTGAGGAGAGGAAATGTTCTGAAATGTTCAAGAAAACTATAGTAACATGTCTAAAGGTGTGTTGCAAAAGCATTTTTTTTATTTTGGTTTTTTCTCCCCCCCCCCCCACACACGAACAGGGTTAAGGGTTCCCTATGGGGGGGGGGGGGTTGAGGGATATGTCGCGCGCTTAGTTTTTCAAGGATTAAGAGTAATAATGAATACTAAAAATATCGTAATGGCATTGAAGCTACTAAGGATGTGCCCTGTGAGGGCAACCTCTGGGGTATACTAGGCTTTCAAAGTATGGTCAATCTTTAGCGCGCTCTAGCGGCCAAACGAATAAAGCTATTGAGCTGGTTCTGGTTTTATTTTTTAGAAAATTTTATCAGCTTTCTTTTTGATATGAAGTAATTTTTCTCTAGGATGCGTCGTTTCGGAGTTATAAGCGAAAAACTAAAAAAACTTCCAAAATTTTATGGTTTTTCACCATTTTCATGGTGAAGCCATATCCGAATCTAGTCGATAACTAGATTTTCAGATTCAGCACCCCAAAAAACATAAAGATCCATCAAGAAAAATTCTTCAGCAATTTTTTCCTGTTCAAACTACCAAATGACTGGACTATAGGGGAGGGGGACGTATTTTTCAATGCCGACGAGTTTAAAGATAAAAAAAGGGTGGCAATTTGGGTAATATCGGCACTGGGCAGATTATGGGTTGTTGATCCCTGACTTAAGACTTAGAGTGATGCTCTTTGTCCTATAATCTTTCCTTTTTTCTAATTTTTAAGACAGGAAACTAGCCACATTAAATAGGTTTTATTGTAAGCCCACCTACGTAAATCATATCTGGCCAAACACCATCTCCCTCAGAAATAATAATACTTGATTATGCTAAGCAGGATTTTATACAGAGCAGTATCAAAATTAGTAAATTAGTAGTATTAGAAAACTCATTATTTTCCCCCATAAAGGTATAATACATATATTACAAACCTCTAAAATCAAGTAGTCTGGACCTAATAGCCACAATACAAAAGAATCCAATCTAAATATAGTATTAACTTAAAATAAAAAAGTAAATTGAAGGATTTTCACTTAAGCTCATAAATGAGTAGAACCTTTCAAACCACATGTTCTGAACAAGCGTTCTTCAAACCAAGTGTTCTGACTACATTTGATGAGCTTCAGCCAATTTGTGACTAACATTTAGATAGATATTGCCGAATAAAGGGGTGCAAATTTACATGAAAACAATATTATTTTGAGCAAGATACAAAAATAAACATTTAGGCTAGTGACACACTTCGCCACCTGAGTAGCGCCCCCCGGGTGGCAGGTTGCATTCTATTCTCATTGCTGACTAGGTAGTGCTACACGGGTGGCAAAGTTGTCACTAGCATGAGGGGGTATAAAAAGCTTGGTTTCCCAGTGGAATCCACGTCTCAAAGGGGTTGAAGTCCGAGGTTTCGCTTGAAATTTTGGAAGCATCTTCAGGGGTGTGGTGCATTGGGCTGTTTACTTGAAGCAACAACAAGACATACTTATACTTTTTAATAACAAAAACGGAAGCCTCTCCACAAAATGCTTTTATTAACAAGCAAAACTAGCTTTCGGCCTCTCGGCCATCATCAGTGCCTACAATGACAATACAAATAATGAATATTACTAACAATTAAAAAGGAACAGCACAGTAAAAAATTTTAAAAATTTAAAAAAAGTTTAAAATAAAATAAAATAAATACAGGTAACAATAATTTTATAAAAAGTAAAAATAATAAAGGGGGGAGGAGGGGTCATAAAATTTAAAATTAAAAAGATGATACAAATTAATAAAAATAATTACCGGTAAAAGGTAAAGAAAAAACCTGACGTGGAGTCAGAGTAGAGACAAATATCGGACTGGAGGGCGGGGAATATGACTAAGCGTGTCCAGCAGGATAGAAGATCCGCCTTCCCCCCTCTCATTGAGGGACAAGTCCCCCCCAATGGCTAGGTTTCTACGAATCTCCAGACTCTCCAGGGAGTTAAGTTTGGGACCTTTAGCCGTAAAATGTAGCAACGCCACTTCGNTAAAAAGTAAAAATAATAAATGGGGGGGGGGTCATACAATTTAAAAAGATTATACAAATTAATAAAAATAATTACCGGAAAAAGGTAAAGAAATACTTATATTACATACTTATACGTACAAGACATACTGTATGTCTTGTTTTGTTGCTTCAAGTAAACATCACAAAGCACCACGCCCTTGAAGTTGCTATCAGTAGTGGAAGCCTATGCTCTCCCCTTCGCGACGGAGATTTCACCGAAAACCAAGCTTTTTATGACAAGTCTATCTGTGGAAGCCTATGCACCAACTTAAGGGAGTAATCTAAACTACAGGACATAACTTAACGGAGGCCTTCTCAGTGTCTTATCCTAAATGAGAGGTCATGACAGTAATAATAATAATATTATTATATATTAATCTAGTAAGGTTAAACATAAAGCAAGGAAAATAAAATAAAATTAAAAATACTAATTTTACTTGATAAAATATATATGTATAATATACAAAAAATAAACATAAAATTAAACAAATAAATTTCACAAACAGCAACAATTCAATAAATGCAAATTATGGTTCTTTGGTTAAATCAAAATTTATTTAATTCATAAAAAAAGAAAATCTCAAATCCTTAAATTTAATCCACTTTTAAATAGTTAACAATTATAATGTTACAATAGAAAAACAATCATAGTAATAATAAAAAAAATCCCTACGTTTAGTCAACACACAAAAATTCAATCCATTTAAATCTAGGTCTGGCTGGAATCAATAATAATTAAATTAATTTTTCTTTCAATAAAATTGTACAGATTATAATGTGCCAGACTTGTCTTACACAATATAATCATCTTCCTTAACAAAATAAACCAAACAAAAACACACTACCATAATAATACACAAGTCTTCGATTGTTATCAAACAATTTTTCAAACATTTAAATAGGTAAAATAAAAAGTAACAACACATTAAAAACATACAGATTGACACAAACATTCATTAAGACTATTGTGAGCAATAAAATTATCAACATTTTAAATTTGTGACGGAAATTTCGAGGTAGCTAAATATTTTAACTTAAGAAAAGATATGCTGGTTGATTAAAAGTCAAAAGTTAGACTTATAAAATCACAGGGAAGTACTTGCCCCAAGTACTTTTTAGGGTTTTGTAGATGAGTAAGCATACCCATTATGTAAATTATGATTTCGGGTCTTCAATCTAAAAGTCCCGGTTCGATTCCCCGGGGGGTCACAATGTTTTTTATCAGTA
>KZ651053.1:344040-370804 GCA_001010745.2 Gerris buenoi | reverse complement strand
CCACAATAGGGTATTAGTATGAATTATTTTGAAATTTTACATCCAGCCGTTATATGGTAGTTGAGGGGGGGCAATTTTGGGTGTATTTTGATTTATTTGACCAATAAGGAAAGCGAAATTTAAAAATTTATTCATATATTCGTAATCTGCTATTCAGCAGCTTTCATTTGATACCCCACTCGAAAATTAAAAAAAATCTAAATTTTTGACTTTACCGCATTTTTTCGAATTGCGCATGCGCATATTAAATTTTTAACTTTTGTGTATATGTCCTGTGTTTGGGCCCGGAAGTTACGCCAGTGTTTCAAATTTCAGCATTTTAGCTTAAATGGTTCGGGCGCTATGAGCCAAAGAGCGACGGACAGACAGACACATCACCCTCGGCATAAGGGTTTTGAGAAGTATCTACAAAACCCTAAAAATTACAGTTTTATGTTTATACATAATTTAATTAAAAAATTATTGAGTAGTGGGTCTTATTAAGAACTTAAAAGATTCACTTTTGCAATATTCAATCTACCCTTGGGTCATTCTCAAGCTGATTGATTAGAAGATTAAATTTTTATGGTGAAGTCATTTTTTTTAATCATAATTTTTAATTAATTTTCACTGATATTCATAATTTTATCTAATTTCAGGTAATCTTTTACTTCTTTATTTAGATAACTTCTTAGATAGCTACAAATGTTTTCTTAGATTTTATATCCTTAATTCTAATTAAAGTTGTTCCAATATTCATAGTGTTTGTACTTAACCACTAAAATATTTTTTAAGATTATCACAAATTAATCTTCTTATCAGTAAGCTTGAGAATGACCTAAGGAAGGGTAGAAATATCCCACAAGTGAGCCTTTTAAATTCTTAATAGACCCAACGAACAATAGAAAAGTTTTAGTTTTGCGATCAATTTTTTGTTCGCTTTCTACAGTAAACGACATTTCAGAAGAAATGCTGCATTTGATATTATATCTACACTCATGAACAGACAGCCATCTCTGAGAAGCAAGATAGTAGGTAGGGGAATTCAGGTACCTGAAAGCTATTATCAGTCAGGGTTGAAAGGCACAAGAGTTAAAGCCATAGGAAGATAACAATATACAAGTATTGGAAAGAACAAAGTTTCAAATTCGTGCTTCAACTCCACCTATATCTCAGTAGACAATTTATCTGTCTCTAAATTGTGTCATAGTGATACAATATCTTGAGAGCATAGAAGATAAACAAGATATGATGGGTTCAGACACACTTTTCATAAACAAATAAAGAAATTTAAAGAAAGAGTAGGTGTCAATAGCCAAACAAGTCAAGGAGCACCTATATATTATATCATCTTATCTATTCTATATTTATTTTTTATTATCTTTCCACTGTATGTAAAGGCGGCCATACACAAAGGAGAATCCACAAGGAAAAAGCCTCCAGCATTTCCTTAAGGATATCCTCTTCCAAACCCTCTCTCACACTACACACAGGATTTCCTCAAGGAAATTCTTCCAAAAAGCCTCCAGGATTTCCTAGAGGATATCCTCTTCCATACCCTCTCTCACACATGGGATTTCCTCAAGGAAATTCTTCCAAAAAGCCTCTGGGATTTCCTTGAGGATTTCCTCTTCCAAACCCCCACCTTTCCCAATACTAACTTCAAAAATCCTCGAGGCTGACTGTCATCAACTTATTTACACGTGCATCTGACTGCGTAGCTCCGTCTAGCATTTTGACCTCAAGGCGGAAAACAAAACTTTTTGATTGGGATTTTGGGGCCTGCAGTCTACAGGTGGCCTCAAGGCCGCCTCCACATACGTTCAGGAATTCCTCCAGGTCACGACTGTTCAGTCCAAACCTTTTCCTCTTTGTGTGTGGCCGCCTTAAAAGATCAAAAAATTAAACACTATCTGTGCAACTGAGAATTTTGATAAAATAATGAGATCCATATAATGAAATTTAAAATGATTATATCTAAAAATATAGAAATTATCAATTACAGAATAATTGTACCACTAGAGTGTTTAATAATCCAATTTAAAGCAGTGTCATCTCTAAAAAAAGGTTTTTTTTTAATTAGAGAACATTTATAATTGTCCCTGAATTTATCAAATCTTATTAAAGTAGACAAAACAATCTATTTTAACTAGTCTATTTTTTTTTTATTATAACAGAATAGGCTCTATCATAAAGGTAAAATTATTTTTAGATGCTGAAAACAAAGGTATACTTTAACAAAGGATACTCCTCATACAAATATAGTATTCAAATAGATTTAATTAATCTTTTCAAACATAAGAATGAGTGAATGATAGAACAAAAATGGTTCTAATTATAAAATATTACACTGTTTGGGTCATCAATGCTGTTAGTTATTTTTGTTAATCATAAATTACTTCTTTTTACTTCTGGCATCCTAGTTAAGCCTGAAATAATTCAATAATGAAATAATATATTTAATTAGTTGATGGATTTTTAAGGTGTGTGTATTTAAAAATAAAAACTAGTTGGTTTTCATTCTTTTAGAGAGTTATATTATCTTAGATCATGTATTTTCAATATTTCATGTTCGTTGTTGTTATTATTTTTTCTTAGCTCATATATTTTTAGTATGTCATGTTCATTTTTAGCATCCTTTATTAAATGTAATAGAAATTTAATTATAGTATAAAATAGTTTTTNAAAAAAAGGTTTTTTTTTAATTAGAGAACATTTATAATTGTCCCTGAATTTATCAAATCTTATTAAAGTAGACAAAACAATCTATTTTAACTAGTCTATTTTTTTTTATTATAACAGAATAGGCTCTATCATAAAGGTAAAATTATTTTTAGATGCTGAAAACAAAGGTATACTTTAACAAAGGATACTCCTCATACAAATATAGTATTCAAATAGATTTAATTAATCTTTTCAAACATAAGAATGAGTGAATGATAGAACAAAAATGGTTCTAATTATAAAATATTACACTGTTTGGGTCATCAATGCTGTTAGTTATTTTTGTAATCATATGGCTATTCATAAATTACTTCTTTTTACTTCTGGCATCCTAGTTAAGCCTGAAATAATTCAATAATGTTATTTACACTTAAATTTATCTTATTTACTTAATTTGAATTTAACAACACAAAATTAATTAAAAATATAATAAAAAACCTATAAAAAATTAATGAGATTATTTGCGAATACAGTGAAAAATTATAGACTTTAACAACAAAATCATATGAATTATTCAGTAAATGGTAATTGAAGTATAAATTTTTAATATCTCTATGAGTTAAGATAATGGAAATTTGCCTATATTAACAATAATTTAAAGGTGGAAAATAAAGCAAATTATTAAGAATGATAAAGTATAAAAAATAGTTCAAGTTCCTTCAATCTTCGCACATCTACCAGAAATAAAATTTTAAAAAATAATTGTTTTTAAAAGTAAAAAAAGTCACCTTTTATTTTCTTATGTATTATTATAATGCAAAATATATACATAACATCCTGTAAATATAACCAGCATACCTTTGAGGAAGTCAACAAAAAAATTAAATACTAACAATTAGTGGCGTAGCTAGGGCATTGGGAGCCCCCTCGCAATAACCTTTTGGCCGAAAAAAATTAATGAGTCAATTTTTTCTTTCAAATCGGGTGAAAATAAAATCTTATTAAACTTATCTTAAAAATATATCTTGAAAATGTTACACCTCATATTATTTATACATAGTCATTAAAATTATTTACAACAACCCATTTAATGTAATTATTGTCAAAAGAAAGATGCAATTAAAATAAATAAATAAAATTCATTTTTACGTTTTTGGTAGTATTCATACTACGGAACATTTAAATTTTAATTTAAATCTGTTTACTTGAAGCAACANAATTCATTTTTACGTATTTGGTAGTATTCATACTACGGAACATTTAAATTTTAATTTAAATCAAATTATAATTATTATTAACTACGGGAAACATACAGAGAAAAATATGCTCCCCTAAAATAGATCCCGGCGCTGCAGCATATTTTTCTCTGATTGTTTCCCGTAGTTAATAATAATTATAATTTGATTTAAATAAATAAAATAAAATGAATTTAAAACCTCATCGTGGAATGGGGGGACACAAAAACAGACTCAGTCCAGTGTTTTTACCCTTTACTAACACTGATGTTGATTGAGAGTCCGAAAGCTAATATTGAAAATTAAGCATACATTTTTTTGAGAGGCTTTTCATTTTTTATGATTCTAAAGAAAAACAACTTTTACAAAATTAATTGAATAATATTGAAGGAGCGTTTTTTCAAAACCAGACAAACCACAAAAGAAAAAAAATTGTATAACTTTTTTTTATAAATACTCCTTTTAGGTTTTTAAAAGTGGTATCAACTGCACTTTTCATCAGTTGATACATTTTTCTTTTTAAATTTATTAAGATGTTAATTCAATAGTCAAAATTAAATTTTCTGTTCACCACTGTGTTTGTGCTTCTTCTAAGGGTAAGTGTCCATGTGAGACTAAATCTTTTTTTTCCTTTGACTAAATCGAGATTGGTCTCGGAACCTTGTCCACTTGAGAGCAACATCAGTCTCTCCCGAGTCTCGGAGAGTCGGCGAGTCTCCGAGACTAGTCTCAGCCCCATGTCCACTAGGGATTTCAATCTCAAGAGCGAGTCTCAATACTAAAAAGTCTCAGATGGACACTTACCCTAAGCCAGTTTATCGGGCTTTGGAATTGACCAACTCATTTAAGAGCTTTAATACACATATTATATATTACCTCCATGAAAACCTAATATATTTCGTAAAGCTGTTGAATTCATGCATAGGGACAAACAAAATTAAATAGATTCCCTATAAGAATACATCTTTAGCATTATTTTTCAATTATTTTGTACCTGAGAGGTGAATTAACTGAAATTTTAAAAACATACAGGAGATCTGAAATCAACTTAACGTAATAAAATAGTACAAAATAAATGTTATTTATAATTTTGCTAATAAAATACTTTTATCTCATATCTTCATCATATAGTCATGGAGTATTAACAGTTAAGTAACTCCTGTATTAGATTGTATCTTTTCAAATATACATTTTATCACATAAAGTGGAGGCCTTCTTACCCAGCTACCTTGGGACCAAATTCATAGTCAGATAACAAATTGGTGGGTTAAACCAAATTTTTCTAGTAACAAACAAATAAGAAGAGAAATACTTTTAAAACATTACAGTACATTGTGTAGCAAGATTTTAACTCCTCAACTAACCACAACAAAAAGGTTTCAACCACACAGATATTTTCACAAAATAGTGGAATAGTGACCTGTTGTCTTTTATATACTAGGTCAGAATGAGAAAAGAAGGGCGTCTATGAGGAGTAAGCCCTAGCTAAGTGGCTATAAGAGAATAAGAGAGTTTCTACACTAATACGGTTTTAATTCTATGATAAAAATTTATGTGTGTTGAATTTTTCATTGATTAATCGGTAAAACTGGAGAATATGGTGCTGTGAAGGGAAGAGGTTAGAAAAGTGTGCAGGCCTTACTGGAATGTATTATTTTGACTAAGGGATATCAACTCTCATATACAAATCATGCATATATAATCACTCAAATATATAAATCATACAAATGTACTGTTTGACAAAGGGGTATATCTCTTGCTGCCAAGCGATTCTCGACCGCACCGTATTCCTCAGCTTAGCCGATTAATCTATTCAATATTGCTATAAATAAATCTTAACGAAGAAATAAAAATGTGATTTCAACAAAATAATTAAATAATCTATGAAACTGAAACAGACTTCAACTTAGGAGCACGATTATTTAATAATTCTTAATATTAATATTGCATTATTTATTTAATTTAATTTTTTTCCCGGTGCGGGGGTGTATTTTTCTCTGTATGTATCCCGTAGTTATTGATAATTGTAATTTGGATTATTTAAATAAAAAAATTTAATCTTTCCGTAGTAATAAAACTACCAAAAATTTAAAAATTGAATTTTTTTGTAGGGGTTATACATTTTTTATTTATTTATTTTATTTATTTTTTTTTTTTTTTACAGATGAGCATTTTATTGTCATAAAATATTAATTAAAATAAATAGAGTTATTTTTAATCATAAATAGAGGGATAAGTATAAAATGAGAGTACTAGTTGAATTAAATCAGAGAGACTTTCAAAGACAGAATAAAGAATAAATAAATAAATTACGACTTAAATTTCTTTCAGTAAATTGATAATAGATAATATAGTGATTTATATTAAATGATTTATATTAAATTTGAATAATTATCAAGCTTCAGCAATGCTTAACATTAAAACCACAAGTGGTATATGGAGAATTGGGGGAGCTTCTAGAATTTAGAAGTAATCCCTCCCATCTAGCATGCTGGTAAACAGCAGACATAGGGAGAACTTAAAATTTTGTAGTTTATAATAAAAAAATACAGAGATAATTAAGATAGAAAATAGATAAGACTTAGCATCCAGGATACCCTTGATGCTATAAACTTTATCATCTGGAAATGATGAGGTCTTAGAGCGAAATGCTGATCACGTGGGTTTAGTTGTTCTATTGGTATTAAAATTAAAATTGGAATGTATGTTAAACTGAAAAACTGACATCAACGCAAGAAAATCTTTAGTCATAAATAAAATGCGGAAAAAGATACCATACATGGGCTGGCCAGCCTAGAGCTTACTTCACCAGGATGACGTCAGGATGAAGAACGAATAAAACCCAGGTTGAGACACAACCCAGGGTTAGCGCTAGTGTTGAAGTTGTGTCATTAGTTTTTAAATTTTCAAAGTGCGGGAGCGTCATTTTTGGCGCTATTAATATTATTTTTATATAATCATAAATATAAGTAGATAGAACAAACAATGAGTATATTATTAGATCCACCAGTGATATAATTAACTAGTGGTTTACATAAAACCATTAGTGATGTTATAAATATTTGTGACAATGATAAATTTTCATATACCAAAAATGTAATTGAAATCAGCAATAAAGGATAGTAAGACAAAACACTTTTTGTTTTTAACTAAGGGCATCTTAAAATGGTTCAATCCATCAAAATCAATAACCCTACCAAACAATCTTCAAATGTGATCCAACATAGTTTAATAAGCTTTCAACCTTACATAAAATAATATATATTATATAATAATAGATAATGATACTATAATAATACTAGATAGTGAGTATACAATCTGAATTTATTACTATTTTATATCATTAATAGAAACTGAAGTTATGGAAAATTTGCAGCAGACAAATCACTAAGTTAGACTTTTCAGTATATTTTAAAATAATATTGTGATAATAAAGTTAGCAAGAGAGTACGATGTGTTCTTAGACTAAAAGTTCATTAGTTAGAGCTTTTTTTTTAGATATAAATTACTATCTTACTCTGTAGTGCAACAGCAACAGTGATGGGTGTTATAGAGTCAGTGTATAAACTCCCCTCAAAGTAATCCTGATTCTAAGTGATCACCAAACATAGGGTAGAACAATTAGCACATGACTTCAATCTTAATTTAACTTAACATAATTTGTTAATATTTTCCCCAAAGAAATGACTCTTAAATAAATATAATTTATGGGACTTTCAATATCATCTAGGTAGTATCACAATTAGGTCAGTCTCATAAACCATAGAATTCTGGCTGAAAGGAGTCCATCCCCAGACCTTGTGTCACCCCTCATGGCAGTAGCTTGAGTAGAAAAGAGGGCTTGGACCCCACACCACCGATGCAACACAAAGTCAATATTATCTCAATCAGAGGTAAATATTTTAGCTTTAAAAAATAAATAATTAAATTTTAGAAAAGTGTAAGCTGGTATGTTGTCTGCGGCACATTTCCTAAATATATTACAGAAAAACCTGGATTAAGTGACCACCGAAGGGACCGACCAAAAGTGGTCACCTTAGGCAGATGGTCACAATAAGCAGAAGAAAATGTACAGGAAAGTATTAAGGGGACCATGAAAAAGTGGTTACATTGACCAGGTGGTCAATATACACGGGTGGTCACGTTAGCAGGTTTTACTGTATTTAAAATTATAATAGTATATTCTCTTTATTATTATTAGTTCCAATATAAATTGGCTTTTGCTTAGATATTATAATCGCTAGCAATTCAATATTATTCTGGTACATTGGTAAATTTATATAAAAACTTTCAGCAAAAGTAATAACTGTACTTGCATTATGTGCCCAATAATAATCAATTGTGCGTAAACGTTTATTTACTGTTTGTATTTTCTTTTAAATTAAATGCATTCTTTATTTTTAAAGCTAATACTTAAACTATTTATTAACTAAATAAAAATTATAAAACTTAATAAATAATGAACAAAAATAAAATTTAGTATCATGAGTTTTCTTTCAATAATTAATTAAGAGTAATCAAATTAATAGAAGGATTAATCAAAGCACACAATGTTTCCATCAAGCTTATTTCTAGTCCAAAAAAATTCTGAACTACAGCATGTGCGTCACGAGTTGTGATTTTTGACACTCAGATTGGCCAACCTAAATGAGAAAAAAATAAAGTCACTAGGGCTGTGAGAGGGGTGAGGCCAGTGACATTTTTGCTTGCCTAGTTGGCCCGACCTTCTAGAATTCAAAATCCTGACCTCTCATAGGCTCCCCATCCTAATTTTACTGATTTCCACGTGCTGTCACAACTCATAACACACAAACTGTAATTATTCACACAAAACAGATTTATCTTAATAACCGTTAAATTAGTGAAGTGATAACAAAATGTGTTTTATTTGATTAGTAGCAGCGAATAAATTACATTTTTTATCAAAGGTAATAAAACCAACTCATTACACGTGAACGCATTACATTGTTATCTAAACAACAATGTTAACAATGAGTTAACACAAACTAAATAACAATAAAATGACATTAGATAACATCTAATTTCACTGGCTTTAAAATTTATTAAATTAATAAAATTTATACTTTAGATGCCTTTTGACATGGTTAAAATAGATAACATTCAATATCAAATAAGAAACTGATAAATTAAAAACAGAAAAATTAAAACAACAAAAAAATTATAATTTTAGTAAAAAGTACCCAAATATATGATCCTCCTTGATAAATTTTTTCCTGTTTGAAGAGTAGATTTTTTTTTTTTTCTTTAAAAAAATTTCAAGTTTTGATTGATTCAATTTGAATGAGAAAGGTAACAATGCATCAGGCAAAGAATAAGGAATACAGATTATAAGCATTTTATAAATCAAACACTATCCAAATGAAAAGGTCAACTGTGAGGAACATTTGGGTTCTGGTTTGTTATTTAGTTTGGAATGCAAGAAGAAAACTATTATATATCGTTTCCTGTTGGTTGTACCTACCTTAAATAGATGAGCTTATAGAAAAATATTTTCTTATAAAAATTAACTTATTTCAGAGAGATTATATCTTTACATAAGGGAGTATAAATTACTCTTTCGAGGAAGAATAATATTACTTAAAAATAGATTAATTCATATAATAAAAGATTACCAGAAAATTATTATTATTAATCGGATTGAGTTTTAAGGCTGGTAGGTGTGACCGGATGGTATCCAGCCACATCTCCGCTTATATTATTGCTAAACGTTTCAAACTCGTAATTCAAAGGAAGCTTTGCAATGTAGTTCATACTCGGAATACATATTTTAGAATAATTCCTGATAGCATTTCCCCAGACGGTTGGGTCATCATTATATTTAAAAAAAGAGCCCCATTTATTAGATTTAAGCCAAGATAGAGCATCGGCGGAGGGATCTTCAGAGTTGAGCTCCTCGATGACTGCGACAGTGTCACATCCGCAGAAACGAGACGGAGTGTAGATGTCTTGAACCACGTTGTCCCCGAAGTACAGGCATTTTGGATTTTCTTTATCAGTCAGTCTGGAGAAAAAATTAATCAGATCTTTCCAATTACCTTGACTGTATATATTTCCCCTTGCCAGATCTTGAGCTTTGATAGGACTACTTTCACTGTAACCGTTCAGAGAAATAAACGGTAGATTACTTATGAAAAAGCCAGGCTTTCTTGCATAGCATACGACAATGTCGAACAGGTCTCTCCAATTTTCTCCGAGGCAGTATTTTGCCGAGAAAGATGCGAAATCTACATTCGATCCCGTCAATAAAAATGTGACTTTATTCTCACTTTTCAAATGTTTCAGCCAGTCGATCACCGAGGGGTCACATTTAAGAGTGTAATCGGACTGGTTCATTTTCATATCGTGAAAGAACTTACTTTTTTCTGATTGATAATGTTCTCTCTTATAGGACTGAACAAGAGCAGCGAGAATGTCTTCACCTGCTTTGTAACTCTCCGAACGTTGTGCTTGTGATTCGTCGGCGTAATCTACAATACGGGCAAACACCAGCGACGCAGAAATATCAAAAAAATCTAAAAGAGGGCGGAGTTCCGTGGCCAAAGGACCGTTCCAAGTAGATATCATATCGTCACAAAAACTATCCGTCACTTCCCACTTCTTAGCGTCCCCGTAAACAAGTTTGATTTCGTCCTCACTCATTTCCTTAGTACCGTGACGAGCTTTTAAAATGGTGCCTTTCAAATTCACTTTTAAAATATTACCTTTTTTTAAATCGAGTAAGAGACCTCGTTGAAGGAAATCCATGTCGGACTGCTGAAGAGGAGCTGTCAGCCTGTCTTGCGGATAGCCCTTGAACTCACACAGGTAGCTGACCAAAGCGTTATATTCCATCTGTATCAAGGGATTCAGTTTATATTCACACAGAGTATTATCCAAATCGAAACCGATACAGTCGTAGTCGGAGATTCTGATGGCAGAATCACTCTTGGTTTCGTTCACCATTTTCACTGCAGATTGCACACTTCGAAAATTGAAAACTTCACCTGGTTTCTTAGGAAATAATAAATTTGGCACGGAATTTGTTTTTACGCAATTGTTATAAAAAGAGGGCACGGAAATAAAACGTCTAAAACACCTGCCGATATTATTGTTAAAAATAATAGATCCATTACACCTAACGCTAAAATAGAACGGCACTTGATAAAACATGAATAAAAGAGTTAAGAGACCCGGTGTAGAACGGTAGTAGGTCGGAGCGGAGCGACCGGAGAAACAGACCCAAGATTACACTGGGACTACGTAGATAAAAATAGTACAGATAAGAGGGAGAAATCACTTCCCCAAATTTTTGAGAAATTAATAGGGCTTACCGATTCGGGGATGTGCACATAACGGACTTGTCTTTCTCGCAGAAAAAATATTTCGTTGTGGAATTCGTTTCCTAAGACGTCCGTGTAAACTGCGTCGCTTAACGTTACGTTCATACATCTAAAAAAAACAAAAGGTCAAACCAAAATAAAAAGCCTATTCCATGAATAATTAGATACAGCTAAATACACATAATTGGTTCAATCGCCTTGGAATCGTACCCGTCGACGTTATCAATGCGTCCATAAACAGAAGAATCGTCACGTAAATCTATCGTGGAATATTCTCCAACTAGGCCGCGGACAAGCGAATTTAACGAATTAAATGAGCAAAACACTTCTTTTTTGTTTAGATTCCCAGCCATGAATTACAGCTCAATTACCAACACTAATTACAACAATAATAAGGTAACAATAACTTGGATCGTAAAATCTTTGTTTTTGTTTATGATATTAACCAGCTGCAGTTTAAAATTTGCAGTTGCAGTACACCTAACACCTGATAGCTTCGTTGAAACCTAAGTAAAATCGAAGTAAGGAAGTATTTTTAAAAGTAGACCGACAAATCTTAATTTACTACTCCAACTTTATGAGCCCCTTCTTGGGGGCGTAAAAAAAATTCGACAATGAATTTTATGCTGACTTATAACAGAAAGAGTAAAATAGTGTGACTGAAAAAATAAATAAATAGGCGATACTGGTTTAGTCAAACTTAAAATATTTAAACCTCGAAGATAAAGTGAGTCCGTAGTTTGAATAAAGAAGAAGCAAATGAAAAACAAAACTAATTAATTTAAGTAATTTTAAAGCTTTTAGAAATGGAAATCATAATGTAGAACACTAAAATTTCAACCACAAATTATTATTAATGGTAAAATCCGCACAATTTAAAATGAATACTAGTTATGAAATATATGTATTATAATATTGTTACTTACTCAGACTGAAAGGAGCAAAGAACTGACAATTTGAGCTTTTCTTTATTTAACTATTCATTTACTACCTTGAATTGATATAAACAATTAATTTTATCACAGATCAAGCACAATAACATTTTTAAAAATAGTTCGTGAAGATTACGCCATATTGGATGGCAAATACTAGAGAATGAGAATATATCATTTTAATTTTAAGGTTTGCCAACTACATAAAAGTAATACTCAGTATAAATCCCGCCGATTTTAGGAGAAAGTGTGAAGCTAATTGTGATGCTTCATAATTTATTAGTCGTCCAGCTGCCATTAAAATGAAAGACTGTAAGTAACTCATTACGTATAATTTTTTTAAATGTTATTCTTTATCTAAGCACTTTTCATATACAATTATTTAAATACATACTTTATTATATCAACTTTATATATTACAAATATAGGAGTAGAACTAAACCTTATAATTATAACTTGTGCAAACGTTATACGCTGTTTTTGAAAAATAAACATTTTAAATAAAACAATGAGATTCAAATATTTAAATATAGAAACCTAGTAATCCTAGCACTTAACTAAATTAATTCGCTTAACCTCACTTTGATAAAAATGTCAAATAGGAACCTGTAATCTTCTTTTCTTTTAAGGTTAGTAGCATCCAACTTGTTAAAAATCTTTCAATTCCTGAATGGGGAGATGTAGAAACTAAACCAGTTTTTGTAACATCCTCCATATAACTTTTAAACGTAAAAAAGAAAATTTGTACTTGACTGGTTCTTTTTAACGGCGCTATTATAATGGGTATTGTTATAATAACATAGTTTATGATTATTTAAAATCGGACGTCCCACCCCCTTAGCCCCCTAAATTTAGGGGCTAAAAAAAAGTTGACGACCTTGTTATGTATCGCTGAAAAGCTCTCAAAGAGTAACCTTTAAAAATATTTGTTCTAAATTTTTAAATAAACAAGAAAATTGACGAGGATCGCATCTTGATCGAACGGTCCACCAAATAGAGAGGGTTGGTACTATTTCGTGTTATTGGAAGAACAAAAGAGGCTGGTCACGGTTAGGGGGGGGGGGGGGGAATTTAAATATAAAATCAAGGAAGTAACCAGGTCATTTTTGCAACACGTTCTATATGAACGAGGTTGCCCATCGCTTTATTTGATAGATGTTCGATTTCATAATGGGTTAATTTTTGTTTTGTTTACACAATTTTTTGAAGTTAAGATATGCATACTGGTCAGTTTGTATCCTTTGCAGTCGTCTTTCACATTTCTTTTTGTTAATAAAAATGGGCTGAACTAAAGAATATGAGGCTTCTGATTTCTGATAAGCGTAATCTTACTAAGTGACATATTTCTTTGTCCAAAATATATTTTGACAAAGAAATATTATCTCTCCAGACCAGAGTATAGAAGTTATCACATCCCTTAGTTTAAAAGGATTATTATCTCTCCGGTCTATAGAAGTAATATCCCTTACTCTAAAAAAAAACTCTTCCTTATTTTGAAATATTTTTCCTGTATTTTCCATTTTACCCCCTCCTAAATGAAAATGTGTCAAAATTTGTTTTACTCTTAAAGAGCCGTACACCTGTGTATAAAAATTTAAATTTCGAAATCTCATGTATTCAGCTTTCCCGCTGGCTTCGAAGCCCAAGCGTGGAAATTTTGGAAAAATCGCGATGAAACTGTGGATTTGTATAGATAACCCACATAAATACACGGGGAAACTGTAAATTGCACCATTTTTTTTTTTTTTTTTTTTAACGAAGTAAATCAAAGTATGTAAATTGCACCACTCCTGTTTAAAACGATGTAGATCAAACTGTGTGAATTGCATCACTCCGAAATTTAAAACAAAGTAAGTACAACCATGTAAATTGCACCACTGCCTCTTGAAACGAACAATTTAAATAGTGTAAAGTGTAAATTGCACCACTACAAATGTTCCTTTGTCTAACTGGATTGTCTGATTGGACTAATGGATTTTGTCACTTTTTGTTACATAAGTGGGATGTTCCATTGTCCCAAAATACATTGGACGAAATGTCCCTTTGTCTTATTTGATTGTTAGGCTAACAGATATTGTCACTTTCAATTACTGAAGTGTGATATTCCTTTGTCCCAATCCCCATGTACATTGTACAAAATTTATAAATTTTAAATCTTTCTTTATTGCTCCAATTTCTGAAATGTACATACATAAATATGTATTAAAAGTTACCATATGATTTTACTTACGATGGAACCATTGAAAAAAGGTGGAAAGGACTTGATGCAATTTACATAGTTTGCCCTACCTTGTTCTGGAAGGCAGTGGTGAAATTTAAACTATTTTCCTTACCTTCTTTTGAGATGAAGTGGCGCAATTTACGCTGTTTTTCTTATTTCGTAAAAAGGTCTTTTTTTATTTCGGCTAAAAAAAATGGTGCAATTTATATATATCTACGGACCATTTTTTTATACATATAGGTAAGTCGATGTTTTCAAAATGGCGCCAGATAGTAAGATAAAATAAAGGGCTTATTTATCTTAGAAAGAGGTATCATTGGTGTTGATTTTAGTTTAATCGGCGAAATAGTTCAGAAATTATTCAGCATTAAAGTTTCAAAGTTGATATTTTTAAAATGGCGGCAGATATCCAATCGAAATTTAGTGGAAAAGTTTGTTTTAAAAAGAGGTATAATTTCAAAGCAAATTTCAGAGCATTTTTTTTTTTCAATTTTGTGAAATATTTGCTAACTCAGCAAAATAGGATCATGGTGTCAAAAATTTATGACTACTCAAAAATCGAGTGAATTTTAAACATTTTCCAAAAGTGCTTGCTTATTTAATCTTGAAGCCAAATGTTTTGAAGCATGAATTATAAGGACCAACTGTTGAGTAAAATTATTGTCCTATAATTTGCGACCAGTAAGAGCTTTATATTGTTAAAAGAGTCAGAGATAAAGCTGTTTGAATTTTTTGTGGTATTTGGAGAAATTACTAAAAAGTTTTTAAATCAAAGAATTTTTTTTTTTTTTAACCATTATGTATTTACACACTAACGTTTATAAACTGAATATTGATTAATCAATATAATAAATAAATATGTATTTATGTAGAACATATATAAACTTTTTACTTAAATTTAAAATATAGTATTTTTTAGATCCCAGTGGTAGGTGGTTTTTCTCTCTTCATTATTCGGAAAACTTATTTATCATTAGATTTGCCATGAAATTAGATTATTAAAATAAAAAATTTTAATTTTTGCCTTTTTAAGGAGACTATTGCCCGTCGAGGTCGAAAACTAGGCTTTTCATTTAACATAAAAAATCACAGGGAAGCACTTGTATTCAAGTACTTTTAGGATTTCCTAGATCATTAAGCATATATACGTTATTATATTATGAAATATCATTTTTTTATTCCCCCATCCCGCCCTATAAGAAAGTAAAAAAATCGGTCCGATACAACTCAGACAAACTTTCTTATATACAAGTTCATAATTAATGAGCCCAGTGTTTTCCATTTATTGGTTTTCGTATGGACATTTAATTATTGAACATAAAAATATCTTCTCCTGGACGGGAATCGAAACCAGGCTCTCTCCGTCCGCGTTTTAAGCTATTTTCTCGGGAACTATATTTTTCCCGGGAATACGGCTTATATCATTAGATTCGTATATAAATGGACTACATTTTAGACTTTTTTTTAAAGCAAAATCGGGGGAACCTTTTTCGAGAACTATTTTTTTTATGAGTTTTTGGGGGGTAGCTCCCCCAAATTTGGAACTAAAATTCATTTCTTGATTTCGCCTAGGGGTATACATAATTTATGACAAACATACATGACAAATTTCGTCAAAATCGGCCAAGTAGTTTAGGCTAGTTTAGGCTGTTTGCACAGACGACAAACAGATATTTTTTACAAACCATTTTTTTGGACTCAGGGGACCTCAAAACGTGTAAATCCATCAAAATCTCAAAATCAAAATTTCGCGTCATCACAATACTTTCTCTTTATATGAGAAAGTAAAAATAAACAAATTTTGGAGGAAGGTCCAAAAAGCGTCTATCGCTGAAGACTACTCTTTTAAGTTTACTTGTACCGTTTTCCTAGCTGAGTGACTCTTAACATGCAAACTTATAATTTTGTTCCAGCGACTATCGCTCTCTTTCTACCGCTGGAGTCGCGTCTAGGAAAAACTAACTCTGGTTCGATCCTTTGGGTTTTTTATCGGTAATAATGACCGCCTTTTCCGAAGTCTGGCAACCCTAATTGCAGCAGTAATTTTGTTAATAATTTAATCAATCATTTTGATCAATAGCGATGCGCGAAAAATTCAGGCTAGTTAATTTATAACAGAATAATATTGTGTTTTTCTTTTTAGTTTATGAGAAAATTGAAAATTGCAAGTACATAATTAGATATTATAAGCAATATTGATGTAAGTTTTTACAATTACATGATTGACATGAACTCAGGAACTGTCCATTAACAGTACTCACAAACAGGCCTAATTACCAATGGGCAGACTGGGCAATTGCCCAGGGCGGCGATTTCTGGGAGGCGGAATATTTTCGGGTAATTTTTTTTTAGAATAACGGTTAAAAAAACCAAAATCCGGAAACGACGCAACTAACTTGCGTAGGCCACGCATTTTTCCGAAGTTGTTACAGAGTTTGCTAAGAAAAAATGAAGAAAGGTCCATGTAGTTATGTTGACATAAAGTTTTCTAGATAAGTATAGAAAATGGTTATATCAACACGCTATTTATTCACTTGCAGTAATTCATTTCATCAAGCATTTGACTTTTTCCTTATTTTAAAAATTTGAATGTTTATTTTATTCACGAACTGTAAAAATTCGAAGGTAATATTTTTCATTTTCATATCTAAGTATCAATTTCGCAAGTAGTAATCACAAATATCTCAGTCCTTTTTTGAGGGGTGGGGGGGAGGGGGAGGGGGGAGGCCGGCTACAAATGGTTTTGCCCAGGGCGCATCTTACCCTAAATCGGGGCCTGCTCACAAATAATGGCTGGAAATATTACCTACATAGAATTTTATATTAAATATTACATTGTATAGTAAAATAGTTAAGCATAGTTAAATAAATCACGTGGCCACTGCCTCTTTCGACGGCGAAGAGGATGCTCAGGAATGAATGGTAATGATAGAATGTAAATTTGGATTAAAGGATTTGGCTATTAAGTCATGAAATTATTTGTATCATGATATGGTTAGGCCGCGGACGAAGAGGACTTTCATTGAGAAGGACCAAGTTAGAAACATAGAAAATAGGTATCATAGATAGTATTTAGGTACTGTTTTCAGTCACCTAATTCATTTATCTTAATTTTTCCCTAAATTGCAGTTATGAGTTATGGCATTTGGTGCAATACCATCAATATCTATTGGGGGCAAATGAATAGCATTTTTTCTTCGTAGCTCAGTATGTATTTAGTATTTAGAGCACAGCGGCGTAAAAGCAAGAAGAATCCATGCTCGATCCCCATCGGTGAAATTATTATTATTTTTAATATTAATTACGTGAATGGTGTTTATCTTTATATAAGATTGAACTCCTTAATTCGATCGAGTTGTATACATTGTCGAAATTAAGTTTTAACAATACTTTTCCTACTATAGCTAGTGAGGAAAAGTAAAAAAGTATAAATATAATACATTAAAATATACTAATAAATAGATAGAGGGAAAAAAAGAATAAATATATTAAAAAATTTAAACGTTCCCATCATTAAAAATTTATTCATCGAACCATTTTATTAAAAAAATATATACTCGATTTCAATAGTTATTTACAAAACCAAATATACTTTATTTTTGGAAAAAAAAAAAATAATAAAATTGGATTAAAAGAAATAGTAACATAGGTATATAATAATAATATATTTTTATTTTGTCTTCTGAATAGAATTAGGAATAGATGAGAGGAAATCCTCTGGAAGACTGAAGCCAGTTGTCAGGAGAGTACTGAGAGCTGACGTCCATAACGTGGAACGTGTACGCATTACGGGGCTTCGAAGATTTGTTCGATTCACTTTTGTGTACGACTTGACCGTGAATTAATACACAGGAACCTGTAACATTGTCATAACAATAAACATTATACATTCGAAGAAAATTTGGGGATACAATTCAATTAGTAGGTAGAGAAACGAGAGATTTGTTTATTGGAGCATCCACTCCTTCATTCGCAGGTATTAATTAATAGGACTCTGCCTCTGCGCCTATTTTATTCCCTAATGCTAATTTTAAGCTTTGCACATTTGCAATAACTTTTGAAAAATGAATAGTTACTACTGCAACCAAAGTTTTCTTTTTGTACAAAATTATTTTCCTTCAACGTTTTTAACTCATATCTGGATGAGAATAAATCATCGTAGAACTGTTGTTATATGTTGAACTAATAATGAAATTATTGTTGAGTGGCCAAGAACGTAACTAAGAGGCGCTCGGCGAAGTTGCGCATCACATTCTCTAACATCTCGTCAGGGAATCCGATTTTTCATCCCCTATTCAAAGGTTAACGAAATGGATATGTCCACATTATGACTCCAACAAGACGGAACCACTGCACACGCAAGTGTTCATGGACCGCGTGCGTCAAATTTTTTTCAGTCGTGTGAATAATGAGGAAATCGACAAGGACGCCATTTATCGGATATTATCTTCCACACTTAAAAATTCGTATTTAGTTTTCTTTATTGGGTCTTTAGGGGTATAATAAAACACCAACTGCGTTTTATGCGATAGTTCGTAACTACTTAAAAAATTTGACTTATGTGCATTAACTTCCACATTTTTTCTTGAAAATTTGCTTTATTTCAATCTCCTGGCTCTAGTATTAAGGACATACGGTAATAATTTAAAATGTGGTCATCCGCGCTACGCCACCCTGTACATGGCAAAAACTGAAAAAAAGTCCGACTGTTTTTAGTTTTTCATGTATTACGCAACTAGCACATATTTTGCGAAGCTGCAAACTTAGGATCACATTATCCTAACTGGTCCGAACAACATATAAAAAATCAGAACTACATCACGCTTTACAAATTTAATGTCTAATTTCACTCCTAGGATTACCTTTTGAAACAGGACAAGGGCTAAAGCTTGACTGAGAATACGTCGGTAGGGGTTTGTCGTACTCGAGGGCATCCAATTCTTCACCTTCTTTCTTATTACGTAGCCATCTCCTATGAACACCAGAAGTATGCGAACCAGGAATAAACCAGAGGCAACCATTTTCTGTAAATAAAATACCGATTTATAATATTTTCCATTAGTAAACCACAAAGTAGGTTTTAATAACATTGATTCATGCTCTTGAATTCCGAAGTAAATGCAATCTTACCTGTTGTTGCATCGTCTAGGGCTATCCAGAATCCTACAAGAGTGTCAGGTTCAGTAAAAAGATACGAGGAATCTTGGTGGGGAATCACTGAAAAACAAACGTTACAGTAAATAAGATTACATTTCATAAATAAGCTCACTAATTATTTTATTTTATACTAGCGCGGGGCTCATGCTAGGAATAAGTGGTTAGGTTTCTTATAATCATGTAGGCCAAGAGGTAAAATGAAACGCCTTAATAGTTTCGTTTTCAAAGCCTTCAGAAATCATAATATATACATTATTATTTGTCCATTTTAGGTTTCTGTACAAAGTACAAAAAGAAACCTTATATTAACAGCTCTGTCTGTCTGTCCGTTGCTTGTTTCAATTCATAAACTACTATATCTACGAACATGAAATTCGACACACAGGTGCATCTCGGCATTTGAGACAACTGGAAACTTTGGACAAATCGATTTTTTACACTTAATATTTTAAAGATGGCGGCCAATATGGCGGGTGACTAAAAAAATGTTTTTAGTCACCATGGCATGTTATACATCAAATTAAAGGTCTTGAAATGTAGAAACAGAATATGCAACTATTAAAATTTCACACTTAATATTTTCAAGATGGCGGAAAATATGGTTGGCGACAAAAGAAAATTTAATAATTTTAACTTGATCGTACAGAAACCGGCGATTGTCGCCTCACGTACTTACGTGAAGCGCGCCTTACTTGTTTAATAATAAAATACCCTGTGAATCGCAGCTAAATAAGTGGCAATTCTACCTTAACGTCTACTTTATAGAGTATCAAAGCTCCACTACTTTGGACTAAGTATACTTGGATTCAAGTAGACTGCTTCGAAATTCCACAAACACTTAGAACAAGTGGATTTGATCAAAGTTACTTAGTATAGTTGGATCGTGTATATCCGGCTTAAGGGTATACAGTTTTAATAAGGGGAAAAATACGAGTATACGAATATACACTCAGGAATAACAGATAAATTTTCACTCTAAATGTGTATTGGTTCAATATTAAATGTGAGATTTGAAGGATGAAATCGGACCATCTGTTACTATGTTACTGCTAATTTCAACAAATCATACAGAATTCTTAAAAATCAGATGATTACTTTTAAATATAAAGTACATATTAATAAAAAAAACTATTATGCGCATGCAGAAGAGAAAGTGGTCGCAGAAGGTTAAAATTACTTTGAGATCAACATAGTGCTAATTGTGTCTTATCCTAATTTTATAAAAATTGGACTAGAAGATGTTTAAGATATTAGATATGGGTAGAAATGTTGACAAGTAGAAACAGGACAAAAAATAATTCCTGATGTCTGAAATGAAATCTGTAAAATAATATGTAATTTTACTTCCACAATAAAAATATGTAAATATGAAAAAAGTCCGTAAATGTAATTTTTTGTTTTGTTACAGTACCTGGTGATCCTATTTTAGGATTTTTGAAGATGTACATGCTCTGGAGTATGACAGGAGCTTCCAAACCGAGGAGTCTGCAGGCCTGCTCAACAGTAGGACCGAAGGAAACCTGCTTAAATTCAGGAACCAGCCAGTGTAAGTTGTGTCCTATCTTATTTATACTTCCTTCATAAGGATCACCATCTTTCCAACTCTCCTCAAGAAAATGTCTCACTTTATCACCGCTCTCTAAAAAGTATTTGTGCTTTCCCTGAAAACGCAAACCAAATGTTATTCAAGATAAACAAAAAAAACAAAATATATATATTGATTAAAATTTGTAGCCATAGGCAGCTATTATAACTTTATACTTTAATAAAAGAAAATAAGTCAACTTTAATAAAGGTCAAATAACATGAGATAAAACTGGAGGCTTAGTTTCAAATATTACAAACAGTTTTTTTTTATCAGTAGTATATATATTTCATTTATCATTAGTAAATGGGGCATTCTCTTAAAAGTGGGGCCATTAATATACATATTTAAAATTAAATGTACAAAAGAAAAAGTAATTTTTAATATCTCGACTATATACTTGATTTATATACAGTGATTGGCGATCTATGTACAAAAGGCAATAGGGTGATTTTAAACATAATTGCCATAATAACAAAAAATAATTTTTAATACAAAAATATTTTTTTTTTTATAGTTCCATAACTTTGTAGAGAACCTAGCTTAATCTTCGCGGACTTCAGGAAAAACTTCCTTATTTACTAACGTTTTGATGAATATTAATATTATTACTCATTCATTGAGCGGAATTTTTAGTAAACTTCGCTGAAAGTAAAAAAGAAACGTGTTTATTGTTGCCTGTTGCTATTGTTGACTTACAGTTGAGTAAATAATTTAAAACTTATTAAAAGTAGCAAGATTGGTTTAGTATAGACGGTAATTTAATATTATATACAAAAAGGTATTTTTTAAAAAAATATATATATAATGTGATAATGATAAGGTTTGTAAGCACCATATCGATGAGGAATTAAAGTGTTTTAACGTGGCTTATGCTGTCAAATAAGTACTCAGTTAATGTTAATAATGAATGTTTCAAAGATAAATACATACAATAAATTTATTTAAAAAAAAAAAAAAAAAAAAAAAAAAAAAAAAAAAAAAAAAAAAAAAAAAAAAAAAAAACACGGTCAACCAAATTAAAAATATTTAATATCTTCTATTAAAATTCAAGAATGCAATTATAATAACTTTAAAAAATACAAAAACAATACAACAATGACCACTAATGAACTCATTAAAAATGTTATCATTAATAAAATAATAAATATCACCAATGGCCCAAAACATAGTGGAGGGCTTTATCAGCAAAATGTTCATATCAAAAGTTGAATATTATAGTTTTATTATTATAATATCCATTCCTTCAATTTTATTTCTTCGTTTTAATTTCTTTATTCATTTATTTATTTTAAGTATCATCGTAATGATGGGCGGGTAGAGAAGTCAAAAATGGAGAAAATAGTTTCCACAATATGGTAAATATAGCTTGGCTTGAATATTATAGAGTTATACAGATTATTTAGCTAGCTCTAAAATTGTATATCTCACCTCACTACTTTAAAATGATTTGATAATGCAAAAAATTCATGATTAAGTCAGGTAAAGTGAAAAATTAAATAAAAATGAATTAAATTAAATTAAAGAAATGAATAAAAAGTGGAAAAGTAGAAAACTACTCTCTCTCTTTTTTAATTTATTTATCTTAACATTTCTTTACTCGTTCATTAATTTAGTTTCAGCATTATAGTAGGAAAAGGATAGGCAAAGCAAAGACAACAGTAATGAAAACCCACTTATAGAGATGAAAAATGGACAAAAATGGTTTTAACAAAGTGAAAGAAGAAGTTAGAAAGAGATTTTTTAGCCAGCGATTTAATTGTTTATCTCATCTATATTTTAAAATTAATTTGCAATACAATAATAAATAAGTAGGTCAGGTAGGTTTATAAAGTCAACAAATAAACTAGATAAACTAATAGAAAGAAAAACAAATATATTAATAAATACATTTATAATCTTGTGGAGAAGAAAATAATTACAAGCCTAATCTTTTCAGTGACCTTGCTGACATCGTGAAACTTTCAGCGGTTTATGTACATGTAACTCTCTTATAATTATGCAAATAACGGACGGAAATTTATTTATTATTTGATAAAAAAATCAAGACAACTCAGACAAAATTTCTCATATACGAGTTGATAATTACTTATCCCAGTGTTCCATTTATTAGTTTTTGAGTTTTCATGGGTAAAAGTTTGTTACCATGACTAAGTTCCATCAAATTTCGTTAGAAACAATTAGTTTTAAGGATATAATTGTATTTACCTGGCTTCCATTTTCTGAACTAAAAATGACATTTTCATCCTTGGGTATCTCCTGTGCAAGTCTTTCTCCAGCTTTTTTCAGTTCTTCTACTTCTTTATCGGTTAAAAAATTGTCAATAACAACGTAGCCATCGTTTTGGAACTGGAAAAAAATAAATAATTTATTAATTCACCTACATATTGGTTGTAAACTGTTTATTTTAATTAAAAAAAAAAAAGTTTTAGGGTTAAAAATTATTTATTTTTCTTTACTCTTCTTTAAATATGTATCACCCTCACTCAGGGCTTCTTCAGGGTAAAAACATTTTTTTTTAAATTATTTTTTGTGATCTAGAAAAATTTCAACCTCTCCACTGGAGCGTTTCATTCGTTGCGGAGCTACGAGTTAAGTTCCCTATCTAACATTGTAATCCGGAACTGTCTTTGGCCTTCTATATCTGCAGGAGTTAATTCACCGAAATATTATCTAAAACGAAATTTCAATTTTCGATCCATTACAATGCTTTCTCTCGATTATATATTGTCAGCCTTTAGGCCCGTGGGGCTTAATTTTATGTTTAGTAAAAAAAGGAAAATTAAGTTAATTAATTTAGATATCTATTAGATAAGTTATCTAATTAAAGACCAACAAATCAAAGAAATCATTCATTTTTATTTAAATAAATGTGCGGTTGCCTAAACTCAGCAATAACAAATCATTTAATAACAATCATTATCATTATCATCATCAAGGTGCGTCGTTGTCACCGTCGTCAGGACACTGCTTGATTATATAAATGATGCATTAATAGAAGGTAACATCTACAAGGATTAATCCACATTACAGTGACTCACACTAACCACATCAGTGAGTCATATTATTTAATGACGCTGTCAACAATATCCATTGAACCATAAACAATAATAGTAATTTTCTAAACAGATTTGTGAAAATGTTATTTAGATTTTAGAATGACCTCCTAAATAAAATATAATATAATAAAAATAAAATACATAAAATACATAAAAATACATAAATATATTCATCGTGCAGTTTTTTTATCTAAATATTAGATAACGAAATCGAATGTTAGCAACAATAACCTTCAAAAGGAAGATTAAATTTTAAATAATCCATTAGTAATAAACTACCAAAAAATTAAAAATTGAAATTCTTTAAATATGAAATGTTCATATCAAAAGTTGAATATTATAGTTTTATTATTATAATATCCATTCCTTCAATTTTATTTCTTCGTTTTAATTTCTTTATTCATTTATTTATTTTAAGTATCATCGTAATGATGGGCGGGTAGAGAAGTCAAAAATGGAGAAAATAGTTTCCACAATATGGTAAATATAGCTTGGCTTGAATATTATAGAGTTATACAGATTATTTAGCTAGCTCTAAAATTGTATATCTCACCTCACTACTTTAAAATGATTTGATAATGCAAAAAATTCATGATTAAGTCAGGTAAAGTGAAAAATTAAATACAAATTAATTAAATTAAATTAAAGAAATGAATAAAAAGTGGTTTTTAATTATACTCTTTTTTAATTTATTTATCTTAACATTGCTTTACTCGTTCATTAATTTAGTTTCAGCATTATAGTAGGAAAAGGATAGGCAAAGCAAAGACAACAGTAATGAAAACCCACTTATAGAGATGAAAAATGGACAAAAATGGTTTTAACAAAGTGAAAGAAGAAGTTAGAAAGAGATTTTTTAGCCAGCGATTTAATTGTTTATCTCATCTATATTTTAAAATTAATTTGCAATACAATAATAAATAAGTAGGTCAGGTAGGTTTATAAAGTCAACAAATAAACTAGATAAACTAATAGAAAGAAAAACAAATATATTAATAAATACATTTATAATCTTGTGGAGAAGAAAATAATTACAAGCCTAATCTTTTCAGTGACCTTGCTGACATCGTGAAACTTTCAGCGGTTTATGTACATGTAACTCTCTTATAATTATGCAAATAACGGACGGAAATTTATTTATTATTTGATAAAAAAATCAAGACAACTCAGACAAAATTTCTCATATACGAGTTGATAATTACTTATCCCAGTGTTCCATTTANGGGGACTAACAAAAAAGACCCCAAATTATAATCATTAGAAATAATGGGAGACAGACAGAGAAAAATAGACTCCAGCGCCGGGACTCGAGCCCGGGCCCTCCGCATTTCCGGTACAGATGCTCTTTTATCCAACTAAGCTACGCGGGAGAATGGTTTTTCTCTGTCGTAACTGATAGATATTCCCCAAATCAAAGCTTTCTATATTCATCTATATTTAGCAAGTCAATTTATGACATTAGAACTAAATCGGTGGTAACTGAACTACGCTATAGAATGTTTTAACCAAATCGACTATACTTTTTATGAGAAATTATTTTATTAGAGTTTTTGGGAGGTGTTAGAGGTGTATAGAGGTGGTTAGAGGTGGTTAGAGGTGGTTAGAGGTGGTTAGAGGTGGTTAGAGGTGTTAGAGGTGTATAGAGGCTCTTAATTTAGAGCCCAAAAGCATTTCTCCTCGTTTTGTAAAAGCATTGTACCTCGGAGTATTATTTTTCTGAACATGTGTGTCAAAGTCAAATAATCATTGAAATCGGCCGAGTAGTTTAGGTATACGTCGCACGGACATTTTTTAAAATCAGTTTTTTGTACTCAGAGAATATTAAAACGTGAAAATCCAAAATAAACCTAAAACGAAAGTCTTTTTAAACCAATTTTTGGACTTTAAGTCCATTAAGGAAATTAAAACGAGTGAATTCATCAAAATTCTCAAAATAGAACTTATATATTATGCCAATTATGCTACGTATTATGAATAAGTATAAATATTGATTATATTTTTAAGAACTTACTCATTTCTTTTGTACAAAACAAATAGTTTTAACTAATCATGTTTAATTTCACAAAATGATATAAATACGATGTAATTATAGTATGGTAGAGTGGAAGGCTAGACATACAACACTCCCACACATATAATTAATAATAATACAAGTTTTTTTGTTTTTGTCTGCGGTTTTTCTGTTATGAAATAAGCCCGGAGTAAGATGACATGTTTGCCGGGGTGTGTTGTTCAATATCATAGATAGGGCTTTGAACTTTTTGTAACCCTTGATTTTTTTTTTATTCTTTATTCTCCGCATATTTCTGGTCGAGTGCCCGCTTTTGGAGTCAGCTCTCTATTTTCGTAGGTCTCCGCCCTCTTAAATACTTGTGTTTTAGAAATATAAAAAATAACATGTTTAGGGCTTTGAACTTTTTGTAACCCTTGATTTTTTTTTTATTCTTTATTCTCCGCATATTTCTGGTCGAGTGCCCGCTTTTGGAGTCAGCTCTCTATTTTCGTAGGTCTCCGCCCTCTTAAATACTTGTGTTTTAGAAATATAAAAAATAACATGTTTTTTTTCGTTTAATAAATTATATATATATATAT
>KZ651053.1:319434-333881 GCA_001010745.2 Gerris buenoi | reverse complement strand
ATTTTGAGTTGGGTATCAAATGAAAGCTGCTGAAGAGTAGGACACAAATATATATTTGCTTTTTTAAAGTTTGCATTCCTTATTGGTTTATTACTGATAAAAAACATTGTGACCCCCCGGGGAATCGACCCCGGACTCTTGAGATCGAAGACCAGAAATCATAATTACATAATGGGTATGCTTACTCATCTACAAAACCCTAAAAAGTACTTGGGGCAAGTACTTCCCTGTGATTTTTTTAATTATTATGATTGGATGAATAATCCAGAGTGCTTATTTGCTTCGATTTCCTGTTGAGCAGTAAGTTTATTTATTTTTATTTGATTATTAAGATCCCCATCTAAATAAAAGGTTATGTTATTAAAACCAAGAAAGCGATTTTAGAAAATATATATAAACATTTAGACAACTATTTTGCAATTGCTAGCAAATATTTTTGATTTTTTCTTGTTGCTTCGCAATTTCGCAAAAAGCTTGTTATGTTAAATAAACCACATCAGTTCCAAAATTTTTATTTGACATCAATGAAGTGGTAACAAATAAAACACACCCACATCAAAAAATTCTAAGCTAACCTATACTATAATTTAACAAGTAGTGGGGTTTAACTATGGACAGATAGTGACAAAATTTGGCCAGCATGTTCCATAAAAATACATATCCCGATATAGTAGGTATATCTGCAGATTGCAGAATATCGTTCCCAATCCAATGATAAAAAGAAATGATTAGTTCCAAATTTATAGCTTTGTGTGTGCTTGCACCAATAAATATGTTTAAGTAAGTAAGTGGTATTGATTTTTCCATCAAGTCCACACATTGTAAATCAATTTATATGTTAAATACAGTGTAATCTTTCAGTTTTTAGTCGATAGTCGATGTGAGTGTCACAAAATCATAATTCAAAGAACAATACAATTTATCTTTCACCAGATGTACTGTACAGTATAAAGAAGTTCAAATAGAAGATTTAAATATAATCTAACCATTTTTTCTCGATAAAACTGAAATGTATTGCAAGAGATATTATTTAATATAATAGTATTTAGCAGGTGATGAATTTAAAAGGAGTGCAGAGTGTCAGAGTAGAAAGACCTTGAGAGAGACGGGTTCGTTCAAGATTTGTTATTTTTCTACATAAGGTTATCTTTAGCTTGGTATCTCACTACTACCGGTTCCTTGTTTCGTAATCTTCAAAAGCTCCTTGTTTAGGCTTATCTCGCTATGAACAATAGACTTATCTATAACTTCCTTTTTAAGTTCGATGATAGCTTTATAAGTCTGTAATTATAGAATAATAGCAAATATTATAATATTATTGGTGGTAAGCATCAAGAAATACACTCCCATATAATGTGAAAACCAAGCCTTTATGTTAATGTAAGGTTTAAAAACGACAATCTCTACTTAAATAACTATTTTGTACAAAACTTATGAGGAATATAGCTTACTCGCATTCTATTTAATTTATTTTAATGGTTTTACAACCTATTTTTACGCAAACGGTAAAATTAATCAGGGGCTATCTGAAGTCTACTTACGACAAACTTGATGTGGAAGAGAAACAAGTCGGAGGAGAAGGTTGAATAATGCGGAACCAACAATGGTTAGATGATGGTAGGTCATCATCAAAATGTAAATAAAATGGGACCGATTAGTTTTTAAGATATATCACACGAAACCAAAAATGTTCCCTGATATCTGGAACAAGTGAAACAGATATCCGTCTTGAAATTTTTGAAATCGGAGACACAAAAAACACAATTCTCTCACCTACTCTGTTCTTTTTCTCTGAAAGAAAATCTAACGGTCAAAGAGAAATTGACTATTTTTACTACTCCCTCTCATATACGTATTAAAATATTTTTTAAGAGGAATATTGTGTTGGCGCAAAAATTCTTTTTTGAGATTTTTTGGACTCACACGTTTTAGTCAAAAAAAAAAGATTTTTTTATTTTTATTCTTTTTAATGTCTTTTGTCATCTGTGCAGACGCGTAGAGGTTGTTTAATTGATCAGCATTTGTTCTTTTTTTACAACATTATTTGTTATTAATTAAATGTTGCCAAATTTAATACAAAAAGAATATTTAATTGTAAAAAAAACAATTGTGTTGTAACAAAAATGTTCGATCTTCTGAACGATCACACAGCTTCCGTTACGGCCTGAGAGAACCCATGGAACCTAAACAGCTTTGGCGGATTTTTCTGTCGTTCAATTTTTGCGTACTAAAAACTACTCGTCCGATATGAATGAAATTTGGACGGTAGGGCCGTAGGGCCCCTTTTTTCAGCCCTTTTGTTTCTCTTCCACATGCGCACAAACGTACCTACATTTATTGTTTAAGACGCCCTTAAACAATTATTTAAGGTAGATACCTACCTACCTCTGACAAAAGGAACAGCTAAAGGGAAATTCTTGCCAACATCTAAGGGGGACCTGCAAGTTCTTTATTTAGGCCCTTAGCCCCCTCAGCTCTGTTGGCAAGCCTGGTTCCCCTCCAATTTTTGAAAATGAAGATAAGGAGCAGGCAGACCTGTGTGTGTGTTTCTAGCCCCCAAGTGAGTGGTGGCCATTTTATTATTTTAGTTATTAATTAATTTAATATAATCAGTTTTTATCCTATACATCCAAGTATGGATAAAGTATACTGGGCTAACTTTCTGGTACCCAGAAAGTACTGAATGTTTTGAAGAACTTGCCCTTGTACCGTACCAAGGGAAGTACTTGATCAACTGAGCTGGTACCCAGCTTCAATCTTCAAGACAACCACCATCACCACTTCACACCATTCTACATATCTCCGAACAGCTAACTCTATATTCTTTAATTTTATACTTAATCATCTTGTACCCTCTATACTCTATATATTAAACTTACCTATAATACAGTCCGCTTTAAATTTTAAAATACTTTACCTTAATACCTTTCTTTAATCCCTTTTCTAGATTTGTGGCCAGGTCAGGCTCCATGCCCCCTGGTACAAACATTTATTTTCACCAATATCTTCAAAGGTTCTCATTCTCATCTGATTTTTAGAGATCCTTTCCAGACATCAGGGACATTTATGGTTCAGAGTCTGTCTGTCAGTCTGGCGGTCTGTCTGTCACTCGATTTTTTTTAAACAAACATACCTTATAAACAACTCCTCCGATTCGGATAAAATTTAGATGGTAGGTCCTAATTAGCCAATTGTTGGTCCCATCTTCGAACATTCTGCACCTATTTGTTTCTTTTCCATATGCGCACAAACATTCGCTTATTCATTGATTTATTTATATCTATATCTTCAAAAGTAATCATCTGATTGTAAGTAATCATCCGTTTTTATGAAAATTGAATTGTTTGTCGAAAGTAGCCCGCAGAAAGCCCCAGATTATTTACAACCATTTAAGCTCTTTAAATTTCGCTAAATTAATTCTTTCATTCATGTAAAAAATCAAAACAATTTTGTCATAATTAAAAAAAAAACGGGGGAAAAAATTTAATAAATTTAGACAATAAGAGCTTTTAGAAGCACAAAATCAATAAAGTACGTGATAGGCTGCGAGAAAGCTGTGTGCCACACCCATTGGCAGACAATTTCCGTACTTATCTAACCAGCCTATTATTTTGTTTACTCTTTACTCTTTTACTTTTAGTCCTTGAACGTACATAAAAGTTAAGTTGTTAGTATATAACTGTGTTAGCTCCATATAAAGTAACTAGGAAGAGCTCTTACTCTTGTCTGAGTCCATTCTAAAATACATGCCTAGATTTATATTTAGATTCATAATACAAGAGCTTTATTTTAATTTAGTATCGAACACTCATTCATTAGTGCTCAACTAATTATAGGACTCATGCATAACACAAACATTTGTCCCCTCCACTCAACTCCGCATGCCAATATTTTATTTTTATTTATAAATATACTGTCGGGATTAAAGTAGATTGTGAATTATTCAGTCAAGACTTTTTTTTTTTCAATTCAATTATTAGGATATAAACGTCAAATTGAACAATGAAAACTTTTTCTTTTGCATAGGCATTTATCTTAATAATAACTAAATTAGTTTAGGTGTATTTTAAAATACGGAAGAATCAGCTGAGAAAAAAGCTAAGGCCAAAAAATAAAAAAATGTCCCCTTAATGTTTATGCATCTAAAATAATAACCGATGAGCAGGTACTATACCTTTCTCTATATGAGATATTTAATCCCAAACAAAAACCTAACCGTAAAAAAGGGCCAATTTCCAGACACTCGCACCCAAAAAAGTCAGCCTATCACCTATTAAAGTAATGATATCTACACTGTGGTAAAGTCTGATCTTTCTTTAGTCATAACTCATAACCTTACTTCACTTCTACTTCAATGAGCCACACTGCGCTCTTTTATTTTTAATGTCAACACTTGGCCACTCTGGTATAAAAGAGACTTGGCCATAATGTAGTTATCACTATTTTTAATGTCAACACTTGGCCACTCTGGTATAANCGGGCCTTGCGGCACACCTAGCCGGGCCTTGCGGCACACCTAGCCGGGCCTTGCGGCACACCTAGCCGGGCCTTGCGGCACACCTAGCCGGGCCTTGCGGCACACCTAGCCGGGCCTTGCGGCACACCTAGCCGGGCCTTGCGGCACACCTAGCCGGGCCTTGCGGCACACCTAGCCGGGCCTTGCGGCACACCTAGCCGGGCCTTGCGGCACACCTAGCCGGGCCTTGCGGCACACCTAGCCGGGCCTTGCGGCACACCTAGCCGGGCCTTGCGGCACACCTAGCCGGGCCTTGCGGCACACCTAGCCGGGCCTTGCGGCACACCTAGCCGGGCCTTGCGGCACACCTAGCCGGGCCTTGCGGCACACCTAGCCGGGCCTTGCGGCACACCTAGCCGGGCCTTGCGGCACACCTAGCCGGGCCTTGCGGCACACCTAGCCGGGCCTTGCGGCACACCTAGCCGGGCCTTGCGGCACACCTAGCCGGGCCTTGCGGCACACCTAGCCGGGCCTTGCGGCACACCTAGCCGGGCCTTGCGGCACACCTAGCCGGGCCTTGCGGCACACCTAGCCGGGCCTTGCGGCACACCTAGCCGGGCCTTGCGGCACACCTAGCCGGGCCTTGCGGCACACCTAGCCGGGCCTTGCGGCACACCTAGCCGGGCCTTGCGGCACACCTAGCCGGGCCTTGCGGCACACCTAGCCGGGCCTTGCGGCACACCTAGCCGGGCCTTGCGGCACACCTAGCCGGGCCTTGCGGCACACCTAGCCGGGCCTTGCGGCACACCTAGCCGGGCCTTGCGGCACACCTAGCCGGGCCTTGCGGCACACCTAGCCGGGCCTTGCGGCACACAGTTTGGGAAAAGCTGAATTAAATTATAACGACCCTAAACTTACCATGTTTTCAAAAGCATTGGAAAAGATATAGTTCTGTTGTCACAATATATATTTTTAATATAATTATTAGTTAAATAACAAAATAGTCAAATTCCGTAGGGTTTATAATGTTTATAATGAGTATTAATAGCATAGCTTTTTTTATCCTAATTTTTTTATGTATTTTATATTATATTATTGGTTACCAAGTGAAATTGTTCAATAATCGGCACGATACCATATCGCTGTTTGTATTAGCATTCGGATTATAATTCCGCTTGTGTATATAATTATGGCATGATAGAAAGACTGATTGTGGATTGAAGATAGATGATTGAGATATTAGAGGCATTCAACAGCTCAAATTGTCCTTGAGCTTTTATTGAGGCAACATGATTGATTAAAATTATTGAAATGATTTGTAACATCCCTTGCCTCTTTCTCTTCTACTACTTCTACTCCAATATTATTTAGAACTATCTATTTTTTTCCTATCGTATTTACTATTGTCTGTCTATACTGCATTACTTGTTATCTGATAAAAGAGTAAATAGAAATATTACAAACGGTCAAAGAGAAATTGACTATTTTTACTACTCTCATGTACGTATTAATATAATTATTAAGAGGAATATTGTGTAGGCGCGCGAAAATTCGTTTTTTGAGATTTTGTTGGAATGACACGTTTTCGTTTTTTGGAATCACAATGTAAACCTTGTGGAACACAGGTCAACATTAAAAAAATATATATATTTTATCATTAATATTATATTATTTTTACTGATATGAGAAAGTAACAATCTGATTTAAGTATGGAGTTTATCTGATTGTTATTTATATTAAGAAATAGAGATGAACTCTATCATCATGCATCTAATCTCAGGGATATAAACAAAAATATAGGAGAACAAGTAAAGTTTAGATCATCTCTAAAACGCCGGTCCTTAGGTACTTTGATGTATATTTTCTTGTGATTATGTGTTCGTGCATCCATTTCGGAGGTTTTTGGCTATTCTAACATAAATATGTGAGCTAGACACAACATATTTACCCAGCTAGTTAACTATAATTATTAAGTTATTAATTCATTATTATACAATTTCAGAATTTGGCACGTATTTTCAGAAGCCGATTACTGCGCTAAAAAGAGGAAAACATTTTATATGATAAAAAAAGTTTTGTTACCTTATCATAAAAGTCGTTATTCTTCATTTTGTTGATGGCGGGAACGCTGTCAGGTAACCGGATTTAAACACCGAAACTAATAAAAAAGCAACGCCTACGAACTGCAAAACTTGAAAGAGTTACGGTCGCACGTCGTTACCTAACTGATTTGTAGTCAGACTGTAGTCTGTACTGTACGGGTGACTAGTGACTGGTGGGGGTCTTACTTTGGCACTCGGCTGGAGACGGCCTCCCACCACGTCCACCTGACTCATCCCTTCCCGGCTCCCTTATAAATACACACACTACTAAACACTGACTCCTACACTGATATCTTAACTAGTATGTGTCATGACTTCTCATCACACCACAAAATATCCTACGTTCTTGAATCACTCCCTTCAGTATAAACTCAGCTTTTATAATCTTCTATTTCTGTTTTTGTATATCTAATTCTAATGGAATTCAATTTCTTACTTCACTCGCTGTTAAAAATGTAAACAGTGACTACTCCCTGGCTTTTAATACTTTAAGACTTACCAGACTGCAATTAAGAAACAAGAAACCAGAAGAAAAAAATGGTCCAATATAACTCTAACTAAAACTTTCTCATGATATACGAGCCCATAATTATTTGGTCCAGAGTCCAGTTTTCGAGATTACATTTAATTATATTTAATATTTTATATAAATTTACCATAAAAATAACTCTTATAAGGCGGGGAATCGAACCCAGCTTCTCAACGTTTGTGCTTATAGCTATTCTCTCTGGAACTAGATTTTTTTGGGGGATACTACAGTAAAACTTGCCTAAGCTGAAAGGCCTCGGTTCCAGAAAAAAAATTCCACCTTAGCAGGTTTCCAGGTTATACAGGGTATTTTACTTAGAAAAAAAATCCGTTCCGAGAAAAAGTTTCTACCTTTGCAGGTTTCAGGCTTGAACGTGTTCCAGCTTAGACAAGTTTTACTGTATTTATATTGTTAGATTTGTGTTCAAGAGCTAAAATTAATTTCGTGATTTCGCTTCGGGGCATCATTTTGCTGGTCATCTACATGCTGATCATCAATGTGCTGATCATCTATGCCAAATTCAATCGAAACTAGACCAGTAGTTCAGGCTCAACGCGTCTGCAGACTGCTGAGACCACAGACAAACTTAAAAAAAATAAATAGACTCAGGGGACTGCAAAACGTGTACATCCGTCACAATCGAATTATTGAGCTACACACATATGCGGAACGTTGGAATAACTCTTGACATAATAAATCAGAACAATAAATCTTTCCAGCATGAAAATTTAAAGAGTAATAAAATTAAATTAACGCGCCTCACACACTAAGACTAAACTAGTAGACGTTCTACTAGTTACTAGTTCGCTCGCTACCTAGCGCTAGCGGCATCACTGCCCAATGTACTCTATGTGAGTGTATATATTATTTGTCTCTGGAGTGTCCTATGTCAATGGGCGTGTGTGCTATGCGTCTTCCTCTCAGTTTCCGGGGCCCTCCTTTGTGTAACTGTAACTATAGGGCATTAAATTGCTGAATTTGAGCTTATAAATCAAAATACAGAGTGAATTTATTATGGAATGAATTCATTACCGTTTTTATTTGATCTACACACTAACTCTAAAAAACAATTGCCACCAATGTCTCTATTCTCCTTATAATATTAATGATCAATATCTTACTTATAATAGCAACTTCGTTGATTTTTGAATTAAGTGTAAATACAAATACACACTATATTATAAAATAATAGTACAATAGTAATTTAATAAATTTAGTAAATTAAATCTCTTCCTTTATTTAATCACGATGCACTCTGAATACGCTTTTGTTTTGTAAAACAATTAAGTGGTTTTAAAAATGACTAAAACGGCCATATTAACGTGGTGGTCAGTTATCATCTAAAAACTTTATAACTTTTTACAATTAGCTTCAAACATATTACCTTAAACTAAAGTGAATTTTGAATAGCGATACAGTCAAATTTGAAATTTTCTGGTATATAATTATAAACTTTTTTAATGTAAAAATGTCTCAGTGTGGTTAGTTTAGTTCTTACTATAATTATACTACTATTAAAAAAAGCGAATGAGTAAAATTGACCTAGACCTAGACCTAGACTATTTTACTCATTCTTCTATTTTAATCATTGACCTAGACTCTAGGTCAATTAGTGTGGTGTGGCAAAGCTTCCTCGCGTCTTCTTTCGTTTACTTTTTACATTAATGATTTTATTATCTATGCGCTACTTTCGACAAACCATCCAAATTTCAAGATATAGTTGTAAATAAATGTATGCTTGTGCACACGTGGAAGAGAAACAAATGGGCGCAGAAGGTTGGCATGTGTAATGGGACCAACTATTGGCTAATTATGATTTACCATCTAAATTTCATTAATATCATATGAAATTAATATTTTTTTAAATATTTATTTTATATATTTATTGAGCGACAGATTGACACGACACCAAATATGTTTAAAATATAATTTTATAAATGGGAATGAAAATATAATTATTTTAATATGTAAATTGAAAATTTGGTAAAAATGCATTTATATACTTGAGAAGGAGAGTTTCTTGAAAATAATCTGCCTTGAGATAAGATAATGATTCTTCTTGCACATTTCATTTATAGTAATTCAGCTTATCTATATTTGTTTTCTTTATAAGAGTTGTAAATAACTTTCTTCTTTTTTTTACGTTTTTGGTAGTATTCATACTACGGAAAGATTAAATTTTAATTTTAATCAAATTATAATTATTATTAACTATGGGAAACAGACAGCACCGGGATCCCGGCGCTGGAGTCTGTTTCCCGTAGTTAATAATAATAATAATTTGATTTTTTTAAAAAAAAAACTTTTTTTTTCCCTGAAAGAAACCCCACCACTTCAGGGTTATAGTAAATTTGAGGATGAACAAAAAAGTTCTTATAAGCAAGGATCCTTCGTTTTAAAGTACTTATTTGCAAACAACTTTAAAATCACATTTTCTTAGACTTTCATCCTTCATTCTAAAAAATTCCCAAAAAAACTATACACTTTTTGCCAAAAACTCCGTTCAGCAAACCTTATAGAGTATTCATTCGACGAAGAATTTGTTGCTCTACAAGATTTGCTTCAAGGTATTTTTTGATAATAAGGGTAGGCTTTGGATTTGAGAATATAAAGGATGAAAGTAAAAAAAAAATGATGATTTTAAATTTTATATTATTGGAAAATATCTCGAAAACGAAGCAGTTCCGGACCCACGTTATTAGCAACTTTTTGTTTAGCGTCATATTTCCTTTATGATACTGAAGTGGTGCTGTTTGATTGGGAGAAATTCTTTATATAATAACTTCATTGCTCTCAGAAACCTTACTTCCTTACCAAGGTATGTATATGTAATGTATGAACATGTAACATTTAAAAAATAAACTTAAATTGTATAATATTTCCATAAAACTTACAGAAGTTGGAATTTTGCTTTATACTTAAGGCGAATTTTAATTTTTTGAAGGTTAATATGCACAGAGGATCGCCATAATGCAATTTAGTGTTATTTAGTCTACATACGCCCTCTAAATTTATTCCAAAGAAGAGGGAAGTGAAAGAAATGAGAAAATATGTAGTTTTCGTTGCATAAATTCACTGACTCTGAACAGTGCCAAGGTCACTTAAGAATCAAAACATACAGTTCTTCAGACGGGCTGTATCAGATATATTTATATTCGTAGCGGACTAAGGAAATATATTAAATTACGCAACAAAAACAAAATGTGCTCTACTTAGTTCTACAGTTATATAAGGTTCAAAAATACTCGAGATGTGAATTAAGATTGGGAAGAGAGGGAGTCCGTATAAATTTCAATAAAGTGTTCCCGAAAACAATTTAGTATCCCAGATGATATAAACAATAACTCAGGAAAATTTGGAATCACTACAAAAATATATCATAGTAAAGAGATACAGCAGAAAAGGGAATAATTTATAATAAAACGTATGCCCATTATTGAGACATGTATATTTGTATATAGCTTCGCGACCTGTCATTGGACGAATGGTTAAGTGGTTATAAAATAAAATATAATGAGATAGATTCCAAAATAAAGATTCTACTAAAAACAGGATGAGAGCATTAAAAAATCCATAATAAATATTAGGTGATCCCACACCCCACCGTGAATTAAATTTGTGGTTGTCTAGACCTATTTCGATCTCCAGCTGGGTCACAATTAAATTTTGTTTTCTATATTAAATTATGTTCAGAAGGTTGAAACTAGGTACCTATGCAATACTGTCTACATACATACTGTCTGTCTACATATATACTGTCTGTCTACATACATATACATACTGTACTATATACATACTGTCTACATACTGTCTACATACTGTCTACATACATACTGTCTGTCTACATACATATACATACTGTACTATATACATACTGTCTACATACTGTCTACATACTGTCTACATACATACTGTCTGTCTACATACATATACATACTGTACTATATACATACTGTCTACATACTGTCTACATACTGTCTACATACATACTGTCTGTCTACATACATATACATACTGTACTATATACATACTGTCTACATACTGTCTACATACTGTCTACATACATACTGTCTGTCTACATACATATACATACTGTACTATATACATACTGTCTACATACTGTCTACATACTGTCTACATACATACTGTCTGTCTACATACATATACATACTGTACTATATACATACTGTCTACATACTGTCTACATACTGTCTACATACATACTGTCTGTCTACATACATATACATACTGTACTATATACATACTGTCTACATACTGTCTACATACTGTCTACATACATACTGTCTGTCTACATACATATACATACTGTACTATATACATACTGTCTACATACTGTCTACATACTGTCTACATACATACTGTCTGTCTACANAAAAATACCCTAAAAATGGATCCCCCCCCCAAGAATTTTGCTTGCGCCAAGAATCTTCCCCCCTTGGACACCATTGCTGCAATGAATACAAGTGAAAACCAATCTAACTCCAATTATATTCTAACTTCCTGACACGATATGTTTAAGAGCGTCACATTTTGTATGTCGTTTATTGGAACTTTTATTGATTTTAATGGAGGGCGGAGGGGATATAAGATTGAAAAAAAGGAAGAAATAGTGACCCCTAGAAAGTTTGAAACGCACATTGAACTTACGTTTTCCCTTTAGTACAGTCCGGAGTGGCGCTGGCAATCCTGGTAAATGTCAGTCCCAGGTGAATTTTATAAAGGAAATATAATGACTATGATTTCCTTGTTCGTGAACAACAAAAGGCCCAAGTTGGACTCACACGGTCTGTTAAAGAATCAGATCGCGCCTCTGGCCCTTCGAAAAAACCGCTCGTATGTGATACAACCACTCTCTTTTCCATGACGAGTTGATCTGCGTTTTGTTTACTAGGAAGAAAACATGGTAATTATTACACACATTTTTTTTTTTTTTTTTTTTTTTTTCAGTCTAAAACAAAATAAATCATAAATTCAATCTTTTTTATTTATTTATTTTGTTTTAAAGTTTAAATCATTTCCTAATACATATTATGTATTTCAATTTATTTAATAGGTTTTATTTAGTTATTTATTTAAAAAAGCAAAAACATCATATAGAACCGGAAATTTTCATATTCTAGCAAATTGAAGTAAAAATAAATATAAATGTNAGCTTACCTTCTCTCCTTAAACTTGGTAGTTTTATGCAGAAAAAATAAACTTGATCACACCTTTTATTTAGTTATTTATTTAAAAAAGCAAAAACATCATATAGAACCGGAAATTTTCATATTCTAGCAAATTGAAGTAAAAATAAATATAAATGTATTCACGTATATTTATGGACTTAATAAAATATTGAATTTGGCAGAGGACCAATGTTAGTTTGTGCCAAGTTTTGGCTACGCGGTTTAAAAAATTAAATATTAAAAAACACTTTATAAATTAAAACCATCCTAATTTATTTTTAAACGACATATTAGGTCATTTAATTTATAGCATGATTTATTATATAAAAAAGAAAAAAAATCGTGTACGGTCGGAACTTTTCCTCACTTCAGAGGCAACTAAAGTTGTCCACTTTGGAATACAGTTGCCAAGCCCGCAACACACTATTTTATTCTACTCTTTTCACTATTTGACAAAGGGGCATACTCATTATTGTGTAGATAAGTATAATATTCTTCCTTATCCTTAATAAACTATAAGGACGAAGGGGCACAATCTCTTTAATTTATTGTGTTTATATGAGGTATACGTTATAATATTCCTTTGTTAATATACTTAAGAGACGAGACAAGGCACAATCTCTTTATATACAAATACGTAAATTTCCAAGTTTGATATTGAGTGTGTGTATTATTGCTTATCTCTGTGTAATCTGGCCAAAACCAATATGTTACGGGCTTGGCAACTATCTTAAGTTTAGATCTGCATTTAATGCAGTTTTGTTTATTCCATCATACAGTACGGTATTGTGGCTTATGGCTCTGCTTCTGAGACAAGTTTAAAACAACTGACAATAGCCCAAAAACAAATTATACTTAAAAAACCGCGAAGTACGCCATCGTCTCCGATATTTCAGTCACTGGAAATTCTGAAAGTGATAGAAATTTTCGAACTGGCAGCTCTGAACCGAATACACACTGGCAAATTCACACACGACAAAACAGAACATAACTATGAAACCAGAACGACACAACAACTAACCTTCCAACCACCTTACATGGAAACTACTACAGGACAGAGACACTGGTACTATATAGTGGCCCAGTGGCGTACGCAGGGAGGGGGGGCCCAAGGGGCCCTGCTCCCCCCCGGAATGATTACATAACTTAGACCCGCAATACATATAAAACCAAACAAACACAGTAATGACAGATGCATTCACATTTTTTGTAAATATTTTCCAATAAAAGGAATTAATTAAGTATTATACTAGGGTCTGTATACACTTAATTACTCAAAATGCGCTCGGCCCAGATTTTGCCGATGGAATTAAATTCATTAAACAATATACCGGCCCGTTTGTTGGCTGGGCCCGTATTTTTTCCGATGGAATTAAATTAGAAAACATAAAATAAGTAGTAATTGCCGGCCTGGCCCGGATTATTGCTGATGAAACTAAAACAATTAAGAACTATCCCGGCTGGGCCCAGATTTTTGCCGATGGAACTAAAACCATACCGGTCCGATTGCCGGCTAGGCCCGGATTTTTGCCGATGATACTAAAACTATTAAAAACTATACCGGCACGATTGCCGGCTTGGCCCGGATTTTTGCAGATGAAACAAAAACTATACCGGGAATCTTAATAAATCGGCCCAATTGCGTAGCAATTACAAGTCTTAGCGTAGCAATAACAAATCAATTCGAGGTGCGTCGGCGTCAGAGGGCACTACTCGATTGTATAAAGTATAAATGATAATATATACAGATATAATAAATATTGCTTCAATTTTCGAAGTGAAACTTCTTTGGCGGCGGTAGTGTGAATTTTTTCATACAGTAACATCGTGTAACGAATTTTGCGATTCGAGACTCGTCCAAGTGTAACATTTTTACAGATTAATTTTATTATATCTATTTAACGACAAGCAAATCAAAACAAACATTTATTAAATTTGGTTGCCTTAGCATAGCAATATTTTTCATCAATTAAATTTCCAATACCCATTCTTAATCCTAAAATTAATAAATTGCAATGCATTCTAGAACTTAAGTTTCACTTCTAATACGTAAGAGACACTTTTTTTTTTTAAGTTTTACAGCCTCTATATAATTTTTTAGGTGTTATCTCATAGGATTTTAATATTATTAAATATGAGGTTAGATATTGAAATTAGAGTGTTAAAAGGGG
>KZ651053.1:288472-315173 GCA_001010745.2 Gerris buenoi | reverse complement strand
TTAAACTCGCATTTATCTATTTAAAAAGCTTTGTTTTTAATTAAATTACATTTAAATTTACATTCAGTTTTTCGTATTTCTGTTTTGGGATTTATTGCATTTTTTATTTTAGAATTATAATTACTAATCGTGTATAATTTGTGTACGTATTCCATTTCAATCACTCTTGGGTTTACGTGATAATAATATAAACTATAAATAATGTAAAAATAACGATTTCTATTTTATATGTATGATTTATAATGTCTATGTTTAATTGTATTCTCATGCTGTATTAATATAAAGATTTCTTTAGTGTTATTATATTTGATATATTTCTTAAGTTTAAGTGTTATTATGAGTAGTCGTGTCATAGTGGAATAGGCCTTGAAGAGAGATTATACAGGCTAAAGAGAAGATAGGGTTGAATGCACTGCCCAGTATAGACACTAGTGGTGGGCGGGGCTAGACCCGATCGTACTCGACTGCCTTTGCTTCGGCTTTCTTCGGCGACTTTTTTTTGTGCTCCCTAACGTCTAGTNTAATATAATAAACAATTGTAATATAAAAACGAAAAGGAAATAAGAAGAGGACGAAGAGAAGGTTTCATACAGGTTTAAAAGCGGCACCGCAAAAAAGATGGTTTGGAACCAACTCTCTGCGGTGCCGCAAAAGAGTCGCCATAGATGAATCCCTCCGTGCCACCGTGAATACGGATCCGCTAGCTATGAACCCACCTTTACTCAGTGGCGTACCTAGAACTTTTGCCGCCCGGAGCGGTCTCCAATTTCCCGCCCTTTTTATAAGTCGATCAAATTATGGTTTTTATAAATTAATAAACATAAATAAATACTTGTAATTGAGGCAAACTATAGGTGGGAAATTTTTTTACCATTGGATGTCGTATTTAAATTAGGCAGTAATAAAGGAGGTCGCATAAGTTGATATACCGCAACCTTATTAAAAATTTAAACAAGATACTTTTTTAACGAGCACAAGAAACCTTCAGAGGTCTTAGGTTCCTCACCTATAGTACAGTAAAATTTTCTCAAAAATTGTCCAAACCTAAACATCCAAAAAAAAGTTCTACCCCACGCCAAATTGTTCTATACTAGGGTGGGCCGAAAAAAAAAATTGAATTTGAAAAAGTCAAACATCGTAATACTTGTGTATGNTTTTTTTTTTTTTTTTTTTTTTTTTTTTTTTTTTTTTTTTTTTTTTTTTTTTTAAGTTTTACAGCCTCTATATAATTTTTTAGGTGTATCTCATAGGATTTTAATATTATTAAAAATTAAATATGAGGTTAGATATTGAAATTAGAGAGTTAAAAGGGGGAGAAATGGCAATTTATTATAAATTATGGGGTATACTAAACCCGCATGTTTAGTCGCTCAAGGTTAGGTTTGGCCCCCCCCCCCGAAAAATTTTTCTGTGTACGCTACTGTAGTGGCCGGACTATACAATCAACTACCTAATAACATACGGAAAAATATTCATAGACCTTGTTTTAAACAACTAGAGGTCGACCAAGAAGTCATGGAAATCTGAGGAGTGCGCTAGTGTCGTCATGTACAGTCAGTTTTTAATNAAAAAAAAAAAAAAAAGAACATAATACATAATGTATACATACCGCGCACTCCCGAACACCACAACCACAAACTTAACTAAAACAAGCCTCTAAGGTAAGCTAGCTGCTTGTACTGTAATACCAAATCCAAAGCCAGTTTAACTAAACAAAATACACTAAACCTGTTAAATAACTTTCCACGGTCAATATAAATGAACCTGGATAACTTAACTTTATACAGTTTGTTTGGTATTATTATTGATTGATGTGTTTTGAAGTTGTCATTTGTCATTTCACCAGAACCAGAAAATTTTATTGACTTTATAAATGAATTTCCTCGCTCAGTACATTTTAATATTATATTTGTTCGTTGTCTCTTAATTTATTTTATTTTATTACTTATTCTTAATTCTTAATGGTTTGATTACTTCCGACTTGTTTTACTGTTTCATTAATGATTGAGTGTGTATTATATTAAGATAACTTTTTTAAAGGGGAATAATTTTACGATGTTTGTGTTACTCAAGCGTAATTATTTTTAAGGCCGGTTGATTTTATTTATTATGAATTTTAAATGAAAGTCTCTTTAACTCTAGATTAGTTCATCTAATATAAGATCATGCCAAAACCATCTCTACCTTTTTTGGATTTACTTGAGAAAAGGCAGGAAGGTTTAGTTAACCCGTCGTTTTTCTCTTTTAACGCTCGAATCAGTCTGTATAGAAAAGTTAATCTTATTCAAGAATGTTACATATCGCCATCACCTTGCAAAGGATGTTCAATGAAAGTCAGTAGTGACAGGTAAGATATAATGCACTCCAAATGTTTTGTCTTTTAGTTAAGTTTATCATTCCAATCTCTAAAATAACTTATGTTATTAATTAATCTGAGGACTTTTAAAGAATATCCCTTAGTCTGATAAACTGTTAAGACGAATGGATATTAACAAATTTATGTACTATAGGGATGATGTCTCTTTGTCTAATAGTTTTTTTAGACAATAATATAATCTCTGATCTGTTTACAAGTCATCATATTTGATAATAGCCCTCTGTTCTGTTTTAGTTAAGTTTATCAGTTTAATCTAAGAAAATACGTGTAATTTGCTTAATTTAAAATGATTCTGAATACCACTGTTGGTTTATCTCTACTGTATTTGTAGTGGTCAGTTAAATGAGTTCACTTTTGATACATGATACATGGGGTTGAAGTAAGGCATACTAAACATTAAACCAAGAAATGCTAGATTAAGCAGTTAAGTTGACTCAAAAACATGCTTTGAAAACTTAAATTACTATGGCCAATAGGATAGATTTACATTGTATTGTAGGGCTCCTTACCAGTGGCGGCGGTAAGGCTTTAGGCCCCCCCCCCCGATACTTTTAGTCTGGGTCCTCTATCTCCTATCCAGGGACCCCCAGATGCCCAAGGTCCCCCGCGCCGGGGGGTCTGCAGTCTGCGGTACCCTTATCGCCGCCACTGCTCCTTACAGGGTTAGACATATTGCACAGCTTGGTTTGGCTGTGCAAAGTGTAAGTGCTGCTCTGGGCTACCCTTTACGGCACTCTTTTACTTTGTTACCCACTTTATTTATTTTGAAATTATTTGTACAAATGTGTGATATCCTTTGTCCCAAAGTACATTAGACTAATTATCCCTTTGTTTTAATAGTCATTAACTTGTTACGTATCCAATTTTGAACATTTTATAAGAAGATATCAATATAGGGGGTAACAAAGTAAAAGAGGTGTATTATGAATGTATGGGGGTGTCTCTTTACATTGTACCACTTTCTTTTCTGTTACAGTGGTTAACAAAGTAAAAGAGTACTGCCAAAGATTGTTGGCGGGGCTTAGCTTGGCCATAATCTGTTTTAACAAGTAAGGCACGTTTCACACTAGTACGTGAGGCTATCATTGCCGGTTTCTGTACTTTAATAAGGGTAAAATTGCATATTCTTTTTATACACTTCAAGACCTTTAAATTTATGTAGAGTGAAATTTGCTTATAACGATCTTCAAGGGACCTTAAAACAAATCCCTATATCTGAACATCTTTGTATCTGATATAAAATAAAAGATGAACAAAATAATAAGGTTAATAAAACATAATCTTGGAGGACACAAAAAATTAACTCATAAAAAAAAAAAAAAAAAAATTCTAGCTTGATGTTAGTCATTCACTTTGATGCACACCATCTCCTGAATCTTAACTATCTGTATTAAAGAGATAATTGTTAAAGCGGCATTTAGACGAACAACTTGGTTGTCAACAAGTTGACATTTACCACAGACAGTACTTTCTACAAGGTTCTCTACACAATTTACAGTTTCTTCAAGTTTTTTGAGTGATGGTTTTGGATTTAAAATGAGTGAAGAATTGTTATACCTCGTTGTTATCATGAATTATGTTCAGAAGAGGTTCATCTCACATGAAATATTTTTATTTTATTTTACTCCAACCTGTGGACCAACATCAAATTTCTTCCACCAACCTATCCATAGACGATAAAGATTGACTTCAACATGGCATATTGACAACTAGGTTGAGAACCAAATTAATCGTCTAAAATGACCTTAATAGAACCAACTCAAATATATTTTCTGTTTCACAAGAATAATATGCTTTATACAAATATAAGACTTTCCCTTCTTTTAAATTAAATAATCCTGTGACAGTATATTATTAAATATCAGCTGGCCTGGTATCCTCATAAACCTATCTACTGGAAACTAACCTTTTTCCATTTGTTAAATATTCTAAAATCCAATGTTATTTTCTTTCTGTTACAGTGGTTAACAAAGCAAAAGAGTACTGCCAAAGATTGTTGGCGGGGCTTAGCTTGGCCATAATCTGTTTTAACAAGTAAGGCACGTTTCACACTAGTACGTGAGGCTATCATTGCCGGTTTCTGTACTTTAATAAGGGTAAAATTGCATATTCTTTTTATACACTTCAAGACCTTTAAATTTATGTAGAGTGAAATTTGCTTATAACGATCTTCAAGGGACCTTAAAACAAATCCCTATATCTGAACATCTTTGTATCTGATATAAAATAAAAGATGAACAAAATAATAAGGTTAATAAAACATAATCTTGGAGGACACAAAAAATTAACTCATAAAAAAAAAAAAAAAAAAAAAAAAAAAAAAAAAAAAAAAAAAGAACATAATACATAATGTATACATACCGCGCACTCCCGAACACCACAACCACAAACTTAACTAAAACAAGCCTCTAAGGTAAGCTAGCTGCTTGTAATGTAATACCAAATCCAAAGCCAGTTTAACTAAACAAAANAAAATGTATTCAATTTAAATACGAATCTAATGATATAAGCCGTTTTCCCGGGAAAAATCTAGTTCCTGAGAAAATAGCTTAAAACGCGAATGGAGAGAGCCCGGGTTCGATTCCTCGCCCGGGGGAAGTTATATTTATGATATTTTTGATGAAATTTCCAATAGTAACTAAATGTACATATATGAGAAAGTTTCTGACTAATTTTTTTTTTATAGCTTTTAGCCAATGTTCCTTTCCTTCCCCTTTTGTCCATTTGAAAAAATGTTGGTTCCTTCAAGTTTACAGCCATTAGCATAACTTAATCTTTGCATTTTTTGGGCCTCTGCAATGTACTTCGGTCTCAAAGTCAAGCATTCCACCTTGCTCTCCCCTAATTCAATAGATTCGCCGTCACCAGTTTTTCCACCGACTAACGTTTATGGCTTTTCACAACTTTGATACAAGATAAAAGGTTTTTCCGATGAATAAGAGGTTCTTCATAAAATTTTCTAACATAAAAAAACTGTCAGTCAGTCTGCCATATGTAATATGAACATGTCTGACTTGAGCCAAAGCTGATGCGAAACATCATGTGGATATCAGGCATAAGTTTTTTTTTTTTTTTAATTTTGGCTCAAGTTTATTAATTGTATAAGGGTCTTAAAAGGCAGATAAACTAAAAAAAAAAAGTTTTGCCTAGCATTTATTATTGCTATAATAATATGGTTATTTGATACATTTTTGGCCAAAAACAAAACATAAAATGAATTATTTTTTGTATTTAAATTTGAACTCTGTTATATTACAATTTAGGCTTTACATATCGAGAAAATGAGCTACAACCCACAAAATTGTCCTTTACTCCCCAGAAAAAGGGGGGTTAAAATTGGCTTGTTTTTATAAATTTACCAGTTCTTGTTTTAACAAACTATACTTTTTTACAAATAAGCATTTATGTGTCAATTTTCTCCTCAAATTCCCTTCACAAAATGTCCTATATTTACTGTATTATTTCATGATGATTCTTGTGTTAATGGATATTGTAGGTGTTTTCCTGCTTCTTTATCTAGTTCTTTCAGCATTTCCTCTGACTCTAGCCAGCTGTAATATTGTATGTTAATTTTATTGCATTTAGTTTTCTGCCATTAATATTAATACCTTTATTCCAGTTGAAGTGTTTGAATATTAGGTTTGTTCCAACCGCCAGTTCCTAATCAGTTACGGATTAGTCCGTGATTGACATAATGCGCATGCGCGAAAATTACTCAGTTGGAAATTGATTTGTGATTCCGTCTTGTTGGAACGCTCCTGAACTCGAACCAAACTGTTTGATGTGGTAGGTTTTAGCACTGTTATAAAAAAAAACTTGTTTTAGTAGACTCACGGCACACACATATTTTTATTGATATAATCCTGAATGCTCTTTTGTTTTAAAAAACAAATATTAATCTTATCCTGTTAGAGAAAGAAAATTTTCTGAAATAAATCGGATTCTTTCGATATTTGTTTGAAAATGGAATAAGTACCAAAAGTACATCTTGGAAATAGGTCCAATTTTTATTTTTTCAGAAATATCTAGAAAATGACATTATATGCACAAAAATTAATTATCGCATTCGTACAAAATCATTTTAAAAATAAGATTTGAAATCAAAACAAAAACAATAAAGTGGAAGGTTATGTTTCTGTTCACCGAAATTCAATCCCAAACTACTAGTCCCTGCCTCCGATCGCTGACTGCTCTGACTGGTACCAAACCAATCCGTGATTCAAACAGAGCGTGGTTGGAACAGCCGACTAACAGTCAGAGTCAGTCAGACTTTGAGTTTGGGCTTCGTTGGAACGCCCTGTTCCTAATGCGCATACGTCGACAGTTCCAAACCAGTTTGAAGTGCGGTTGGAACAGACCTATTATTTCGACTTAGATCTAAGTATTATAAACAATTTTCAAACCATTTTACATCATCTTGCCTCGATCCTCTCTCCAATTTGATTTTTATAGTTGTCCAGTTCAGCATTGCTGTAAATAAATTTAAAATTAATGAATAGAATCCTTCAATACTATTTAGAAACAACTAATTCCTTGATAAGAAACCAGCCTATACAATTCCACCACTACTTAATACTAACAATAACTTTAATACATTGGAATAATGTATGAAGGGGCCTTTCAATAATAGAGACCATCTGAAAGAACAGTAAAGATGAGCCAATATGGACATTACTGGATTGAAGTGAAAAGGGTTTTAAATCTAGTTATTTGATATGTTCAGTTCAGATTGACAAACTTTTTTTTCTTCCATTTTCTCTATGGTTTTATTTGCATTTTTTCACATTTATAATTGTTGTTAAAAAATACTCTTTTATTTTTTGTTTTTAGTTTTATACTCGCACCATACCGAGCCTCAAAATTGCTGTTTTTCAAATGTGGAAATAAAAATAAGAGTTACAAGTTAAAAGCATCTGTAACTATACCTCCAAGTCACGATAACGGAGAATCAAACTTCACTATTAAATATATTGATTTCCAGCCTCATGCTTTTACTGCTACTATCTGCGATAAAAAGCTTCATTATGGCGATCCTGAAACTTTTAAAATTATCGAACAAATTACTCATCCTGATAAAATAAGTCAGCATTGTATCAGCACGCTTTGTCCTTTCAATACTATTGGTAAGTAATTACTTATTTATAATATTTTAAAAATATTCTAATTGTTTTTTATTTAAAAATGTATCAAAAACCAGAAGCTGTAAATCTATTCAGATTGATATCTTAAACCCCTATAAAATTCAAATTTATTATGGAAATTTAACACTAATAGGGTTGGAAGGGCAATTCCCTTATGAAAGGCACCACACTTAAATGCAAAGTAGTAACTAATTTCTTGATTTAGTCGAAAAGTATAATCCTAAAGTTGGTGGTGTCAACTGAAATAATTTTATGAGTTATGAGAGGAGGAGTTATTTGATTTAGTGTGCTTACTTATGTTGAAATATATAGTTTGTTTACACATGGCCCAGTTGGCATTAGTATTATGAGTATTTGAAAGCGAAACTCAAAAAGAGTGAACCAAAAGTCATCTAAAGATGATGAATCGAATAGAGAGTCAATGTAGGAGGCAGTCTAAAGACTTGAGAGGGAAACAGAAAAGGCTATTGAGAGGCTAGAAGAAAGATTCACAACCCAACTATGTGAATTGAAAGAGACAATAGTAAATCTTACAAGAAGAAAAATATCGGAGGAGTTAAATAGAAACATCGAACTTGATAGTTACGACCATAACCAGCACACAGTTTTTGTCATAAAAGACACTCACCACTTTCATACACGACAGAAAGATTATATAAAGCTGACTCAACTCAGACTGGACAGGTCCAAAGTCGGACATAGTGTGCTGGGACACAAATTTTATAATAAATTGCATCAAAAGGTAAAGTGTTTACCTCTAGACAAATTTAACATTTATATTAAAGCGTTTCTTTTAAAAAATCCTTTGTACAGCACAAAAGAGTACTTTTTACTTGATTTTAATGTGTAATTTTTTTATGTTGTTATTTCTTTTATTTATGATTAATTTTATCCATTTATTTATTAATGATGTTATTGTTCTTTGTCACTATTATTTATATTTGACTTTTGTATATCACAGAGATGTGATCTCAGCAAATAAAAAGATTTTCATTTCATTTCATTTGCACCAGCAGACAGTCCCCATAATAATGCTTTCTACGTATGATGTGCTGGAATATAAAATGTAATGGTGTACAACTCTAAGGAAAGAGTAGCTACTTAGTAAAGCTTTTCATAAATCTCACTTTGATTAGGAAATACAGTAACACTTTTTTTCATTCATTTTTTTTTTTTGGGGGGTTTTAGTCCCGTTTGACAGCTTAGGTCATTACAGGACAGGGGTTATCCGACCACTTTACTCATTTCATTCATTTGTTTGACTTCTTCTTATCATTAAGAGATGTTATGATCTGATCCAATTTTTTTTAATGAACTTTAAATCCAATTGTTATGAGCTTTTTATATTTATTTTGATATAACTAGGAGGGAATATTTTAAATTGCTGACATCTTTTCTTTCAGGAATATTTGCAATCTTCATTTGTGAACAATTGTTTTAAAAAAAGTGGTTCTTCTGCTTAATTTTTTTTAAAAAGTTCTATTTAATTGACTTATATCTTTGCACTTCTGATGGTGACCTTGTTTCTATGGTTGTTGGTTGGAATGTTTTTCATGGGCCATCTTCAGGAGAGTACATGTTGTTCTAAGGGAGTAACAATGTTCTCTGAAGGACTAGGTTAAGGTATAAGGTTTATATCTTTTCCAGGACTTGGGGATAGTAACTGAAGTTGCTTACTACAGAGCTTGCATGATCCTGGGGGTAGGGTACCTGGGTGTATACAACCCCCAACCCAAAATAATTTTCATCCTCTGAGATAAAATATTCAAGATTCTGAAAAATAAAGCATAACTACAGTGAAAATCAAATAGTACCTCCTGAGAATATTAAAGAACAATACTCACCTGGAGACTAATGAGGTCCCCCTAGTGAGTGTTTATGAGGTCTCCTGTTGTAGTAAATCATTTATTGGTCAGACAGGTAGAGAAATACTGCATTAGAAAATTCAAACCAGTCTGAAAATGAGGTTTTTCAGTGTATTCGGAGGAATCCACTATTTTATAAAACGATAAAACGATTTTATAAGGCGACCCGAACAGGATTATAAGAGATGTCATCGATGAAACTCTTAAAAACAACTTTAACACGTTCACGGCGGACCACGTTCCCGGAACGTGGTGCTGGTCGGGTCAATGGGGCGGGCTACGTTCCTGGAACGTGCTCTCCCTACACTTCTACCTTATTTCTAATACCTACCCTCACGGTTCAGATTCTTTTAACTAGTTCCCTCTAGAGCACATCTCTACAGTTCTACCCCACTTTTTTGCTCTCGCCTAGCTTTTTCCGTTTTTTTAATTATTGATACCTATATATATACCTCACAGGCACCGCCCTGAGCCAGAGACACACAATAATTCGCACACCGTGAAGGTGGTTTTAAGCTGTTTAGATGAGAAAACCCATAATCTACTCACTGATTATAGTTAGGGATGAACTTATTTTCCAGAAGGTTCATGACTCCCAGGTACCTTACACTATTTCTATATATTATCAACAAACTTCCTCAACCAAAGCCATCCAGTAATGTCTTAATTATTTTCTTAGAACAATGTGTACTCCCCCAAAAGAAATATCAGGGCTGTACTCATCAAAACTCCGTCACCCTAAAAGACTTCATGATTATACAATTATACATATGAGTTTAATTGTATGCTCGTATAGTTTCATATTAATTTAAGTTTATAATTGTTAGATTTAATGGTGGTGCTGATATTTTTTAATTATTTGTTTTAGCTGCTGGAAATAAAGGTCAGGTGTATGTATCAGACTTTAGAACAGGATCAGTTGTAATGACATTTTCAGGTCCAAAAGTCCGAAGTTCCGGGCCTAATAGTGATCACTGTGTATCTTGGTCTCCGTTTTCCGACAGGGTCGTCTGTTCTCTGTACAGCTCGGAAATTCGTTGCGATGATTTTCCACTCTCCATCTTCGATTTAAGGAAGCCACAATGTGGAATCGGACCAAAATTTAAGTGCGACTTTAGTAAGATGGATAACGACCATGTCGAATACGTGGTACCATTTGTAAATTTCTTGGAAAGTGGTGATGGTAGTTTGGTTGTATCAATCGTCAACGATTCTCATGTTCGTATTTGGGATATTGTTTCCGGGGAATTAAAACAGACAATACATCGGCAAATAGGCACGGCAAAGGCCGATCATTGCCAACCTGCGTTTCTCTCTTTAGGGTTGGACTCGATGATTTTCATACCTGATAACACAGGTATCAAAGTGTATTCAAGCTCAAAGTTTTATTACACAATCAAAGTGGCAGATTGTGTGGATGTAAGTGTACTAGGGTATAATCAAATGTTCGACGATATAATTGGGCTTTCAAGTTGCAGTTTCAAGTCCTTTTATATTTGGGAATGCGGAAGATAACCCACCGATGTTAAGGAGATCGTGGGTATAAGATGTGATGACTTTTCAGATCCATATGTCTATTTTGATATGGATCCAATTAATGGATCACGTTATGTTCATTATTTGGGCCTATAAAACAGCTCAAATTATGTTCTAAAAAAATATGTTTAGTTCAACTAAGTATAAATTTTACTTAGTTGAACCAAACTAAGTTGTACATAAACTAAATTGTTGTACATAAAAATGTTATATATATTTAATATGGTTTAAAGTTTGGAACAAACTATAATAGATTACACAAATATACTAGTTCTCATATAATATGTAAATACAAATTGTTCGTATAAATGTGTATATAATAACTTGAGTGCTAAATGTTTTTTATACTTAGTAATTTGTTTTATTTTTTACTTTCTCATGAACGTAGTATATATTTATATATTGTGATGGCAGGAAAATTTGATTTTTAAATTATGATGGATTTACAAATTTTAAGGTCCCCTGAGTACAAAAAGGTTTCGTTTTTTATTTTTATTTATTTTTTTTTTTGTAAAAACATTCTGTTTTTTTACTGTAGTCTCTGCAAAACTAACCAGGCCAGTTTCCTTGAAATTTGGCCAAAAGCTCTGAAAAATATATTATTTCTCAACCGGTTTTGACAATTTTGATTTTTTAAAAAAATGTCATTACTCTATTTAAATACAAATATTACCATGCATGGAATTAGTTTTCCTGGGAAAAGCTAGTACTTGAGATAATGATGAAAATAAACCTGATTTAAGCTAAAAATAAAAAACAAAATGTTCACCTGTTAAACACTTTTTAAATATTTTTTTAAAATTTCCTCTCTGGAGAAAACTTAAGAAATTACCTTCTGTGACTTTTTCAGGAGACCTAAAATTCCTCCCTTAAAATTAAGAGAAATAAGCACAGAAATTAAAACTAATTGTATACATGGTGGCAAATAAGTTTATTCACAGATGTAATAGACCACCAGTCAATATTCTAGTCTGTTAATATCTACTGTCCTATAATGACCTAGGCTGTTGGCTGCGACTAAAAAACAACAGACTATTATATTGCAACAACCTTTTTTTATGGGTATCATTTTTTTTTTTTTTTTGGCTCCCCCCAAAAAACTTGAAATTGGCAGTTTTGCAATTTTGCTAAACTGTGAGATATTACTTCAGGCAAAAGCAAATAAAATACTTAAAAAATTATAAAAATATAAAAAAATAAAAAATAAATAAATAAAAAATAAATCTTAATATTTAGTGTTTCCTCCTCTAGGTTGCACAAGGAGTGGAAAACTGAGATTTAATTATCTACCGCTTGTTTGTCTAAGTTGTTCCATTCTTCTTTTAGGGCAGTACTGACCTCAAGGGTACAATAAGGACTTGGTCGTTCTCTCAGAAGCCCCCTTTCATGTCCCAGAAATTTTCTGTAAGATTGAATTATATATTTTGAGCAGCTTGGTCCTCTTCAAGGTATTGTTTTCACTTTCATGTTTAAGAACTATTAAGCTAAAAAATAAGCATATTTTTTATGCCTCACTGTTTAAACATTTTTTGGAACAAACTAAACTATTAAAATAGATCTTACAAATATACAAGCTGAAGATCTGATAAATATGTAGATAAAAAATGTTAAAATAAATGTACATATTATATATATTTATATATTTAAATCCTTATAAGTACTAAATGTTTTTTATAATTGATATTTTTTAAAAATCACCTTAATGCTACAGCTTTGTAACTAATTTTTATTATTTTTAGGATAAATGTGCCAGATGTCATAATTGCATATTATTATTTATACACTTAAGTAAAACTTAAATAGGAACCCTTAGCCCTGGTGCACATTTAGATGCAGGGCAGGGCTGCACAGTTTTTCAACTGCAGATATATTTATGGAAACCACATGAATTGGGATGCAGAGAGGGCAGGGCAGTGGTACACCACTTGTGGCCTACCCAATGCTAGTGTGTCTGGTGTCTCAATCCTCAAGGACTTATATATTTCTGATGTTGCTCTACCCTGCGTATCAATGTGCACCCGGGCTTAAGATTCTATTTTTCAGCGTTTATACTAAGTAAGTTGAAAATCAACTCAATGGTTTATGCCAGGGGTATCCAACTCCAGTATTCTAGAGGTGTAAGACCACTAGCGCTGGTCGAACATTTGGCAGTTAAAATTGTAAACTACTTACGATCTTTTGACAATCCTCGAATTCTAAGATATGAACAAATACTGGTTGTCATACGGTTGTACTATTTTGTAAATTAAAAAAAAAAAAAAAAAAGAGCCACTGTAGCTGTAAGAGATGCGTGATTGCTTCAAGTGCAAGAGATCTCAAGTTCGAAACTAGCAAACTAACAAATTAATTTATTTCTTTATTAAGATTTAGTTACAATTGTAACCGCCAAATCGTTCGACCAGTGGTAGTAGTCACACAGTTAGATAAAGAGGGGAGTTGGAAATCTTTCTGTTTGAGGATTCTATGATCGCTGGTTAATGCTAAAACTCATCCACCATGCCAACTTATCCTAGAAAATTATAGATAACTAGTTGTAGTATTAGAGTGACGTGATCTCTTTACAATTATTTTTATTTTTAATTAATATTTATTATTACAATAGGTTATTTTTAAGTATTATTACTTATTACATTTTTTTTTTTTGGAATGTGTAATATTTATTTTAGTTGTATGTAGACACTCTTTAATTCATAAACAAATGTCGAGACTGATTAACTCTGAAATATATGGAAATTAGTGTTGATGAGTTCATAAAGACTCTATTGATGAACTGAAGGATTTTTTTTTTTTTTTTTTTTTTTTTTTTTTTTTTTTGTAATAAAATTCAATAGTCAATTGATATAACTGAGACAATTTTTTTTTTTATAAAGTTTGTTATTTATTTTTTTTTAAAATATAAGTTTTTAATTCTAAATAAAATTTCATCAGTCTTTGTGGGTAATTTTCGTGCTATTCTTAGTATTTATTTGTATAAGTATATTAACAATATATTGTTTTATGATAAAATATATGTGTAATAACAATAATTGTATGTATGTAGTCGAGTTGTTTGCAGTCGAATGTATGTAAAATTATCTACAAAAAGCACTTAGCACTTAGATAATAAGACAAGCCTATCTATTCTCTTTTTACTATTTGTAATAAATTTTGACAGGGTTAGAAAATAAATAAAAAAATGTGGAGGTAGCCAATGAGAGCACTGCATTTTGATTTCGAGGAGGGTGGGCCAACTAGGCAAATAAAAATATTACTAGCCCCACCCCTCCCACAGACCCAGTGGCTTTTTTTTTTTTTCCTTGTCTAGGTTGGCCAATCTGAGGGTCAAAAGTTAATACTAATAATTGTAAAAAGAGTATTGGGTTAAGGACAATTTATTAACTGTTTAGGGGAGGTTCCTTTACCTTGGACACTTAACAAAAAAATTAATTAACCTGATGAAGGCAGGAATGTTGATGAAATAGTGTTACCAGATGACTAGTGACAACATAAATAATTACCTCCTGTGCTGGGGGCAAGTCTCCAAGGTATGGGAACTTACCCTACATTGAACCAATGTTCAATTGTTCAATGTTTGCCACTAGATTGTCAACACAATAATTTTAAGAGGATAATACCTGTATAGAGACTCAAGAAGGCTATTTAGTAAAGTGCAATGACTTAAAAACTGTGTAAATATTTTAATATCTGTATCTAAGAGGCTAGTTATTTCAATTTAAGATTTTTATCTTAACTTTTAATCATCAATTTAATTATGATAAGAAATAGTTGTTTCTAATTAATAGAATATTTGCAGCCAGTCTCTGTTAAGCATTGTGGATAAACCACAGATCACTGTTTTTGTTGCATTCCTTGTAACTAAGTGGTTAAGAGTAATTGAGTTGTTTAATTTCCAGTGGTGTGGTAGGGGTCCCAGTAGTTAAGAGTGGATTTTTATCTGTATTTCTCCCTTATCTCTTTAATATTAATATTCATAATTTAAATTTTTTGTACGGACTGTCATTAATTTCTATGTTTTTTAAAATATGATACAGTAGAGTCTCGCTAATCCGGGTTTGACGGGACCGGACCCAGTCCAGATTACCGAAAGTCCGGATTAAACGGAATCAGTTTAAAATGTCTGTAAAACAAACTTTAGTAAAAACTATTAAAATCGAGGTTTTTATAGTAAAAATTACTTCTATTAGTCTCCAAAATATGCTTGTAAAACGTAGGTCCACTATTGCTCCACTAAATTAAGAGCTGTTCTGTCACCAGTCCAGATATCAAATGAATAAGATACATAAAATGACAATCTATAACACAGGTGGCAGGTACATAAGGGAATTCCTGAGAAACAGGCTGTTCCGATATGAAATTCGAGGAGCGATAATAATTTAAAGCGATAATTGTCGGCTTGGCAAAATTTCATGGAATTGCGTTGAGCCACCGCTACATGTTTCTTAAAAAACCCTCACCCATCTCAGTCACATATAATTGTACTTCCTGGAATACACTACCCTTATATCTTCCTCCCTACATTTCTATGGAACCAAAACAGATTTATCGATGTTCCTCTAACCACCTCCACCTCTAACCACCTCTAACCACTTCTTAATTATTCTTTTTTAACAAAAAAATACCGGGTATTCCTCGTGTTAGACTGTTTGAATATACACCTATAGACTAGAGTAGGAACAATTTTATACATTTTAATAGACAATAAAGCAGAAACTCCAATTATCTTAACAATTAATAAATCTTAACAGGCCCTGGTTCCAATTTGTACATAGTATTTGGCCCGTCCGGATTATACGGATGTCTGGACTAGCGGGGTCCCGATAAACGAGACTCTACTGTATTGGCAAAGCAATCTACTGTCAATTCTAAACAAATTCCATGTTATTTTATTCATATACCTTAAAATAACATTATATAGAAACACCAGGCTGGCAATGCCGAGTGGTTGAGAAGTGTAAAGTGGGCCGGTTCCTCCATCCTGTTATAACCTCAATGATTTGATCTCGACGTAAAAGAAGCAGCAAAAAACAAAAATTTTATATTGAAACAAGTCGATTTTAGTTTTTGAATATCAGTTATGATTGTTTATCTCTTAGATACAGTTATATTTATTCAGTAAAAGAAAGACATGAAAGATATAACCTTTTTTTCATATACTATATTTTTTAAATGTTGTAGTCTCCTATTTATATTATAAATATATTTAAGCTATTGAATGTAAACTTGTTTATTTACACTTCTTGTATGTGTAGCTCCTGTGTGTATTTATAATTACTTTGTCAAAAAAGAAAATAATATATAATTATTTAAGCCATTGAATGTAAAATCTTCTATGTATACATTTTGTACGTGTAATTTTTTTAATTTATTTTGTGAAAAAAGAAAAAAAATTACATATTTGTGATTTATTAATTTTAAGGTAGAACAAATAAAATATATTCCTTTAAAAATCCTAATTTTTGTAATTAACCACAACTGTGATAATTTATGTAATAAACATTTTTAATTTAATTTGTACCTTTATCAAACTGTAACTTTGCCCTTAAATGTTGATTATTTGTTAATAAAACGTATAGGGGATCATTATAGTTGTTTTTATTAATAAATTTAACAATCAAAATTTTGACTTTCCTGAAATGATTGTCTTAACTTCAACACATCTGGTTCAAATTCTAGTGAGATAAGAGACTTTTTCCACACTGATGACCACATTGAGTTGATGTGTCATGTATTATTTCCACTTCATCCTTGATCTTTTGTGGTGCTGATTGAAATGTAAAAGATAAACCACATTGGTGCTACATCAGTCCTAACTAAGTAGCACTATAGTGACCTAGTAAGGGTTGTGATAATCTGAATTTATATTATGAAATGCATAGTTATAGACTAAAGCTGAATAAAGTAACAACAGTTATTTTTACCTACTATAAATGCAAAGGTGATTAATTGCACTTTTAACAATTGCAGGTATCGATAATATATTGGATAATTGAGTTAAAAAATGTATTTTGTTCAAATAGGTACCTGTTTCCTCTTGTTTTTCACATCTAGACTTGTCTTTTGTTGGTATTTCTGCACTCATTCTCTGAGGCTTCATTGGAGAATGTTTCTTCTAGAGTGCTTGTAGCCTAGGATTGTTGTTTAATTATGTTTTTTTTTTTGTTTTTTTTTTAATCTATTAATTTATTTTTAAAGTGAAACTTCTTTGGCGGCGGTAGAGTGAATTTTTTCTTACGGGGACCTCATGTAACGAAGTTTGCGATTCGAGACTCGTCCAAGATTCCAACATTTTTACAGATCAATTGTAATGAAATTTGTGTGTCGGAAGAAATGAAACGGAAGTTGTGTTCCGAGACTAATCCTGGTGTAAGATTTATCTGTAAAAAATCTTTCACTCAGATGAGTTGCGAACCACTGACCGCCGGATTATGAGTCTAACGCGCTATCCACTGCTCCAATTATATTACCGATTAGAGGATACACAAAATTGGTATATAACCGTAATATTAGATGTAGTATAATTAGATTATTGTTTGGGTTTATGGCAAAGGGCTTAATTGTATACTTACAAGAAAAAAATAAAAACTATTTAAATTAATTTAAATGAGTTATTATATCTATTTAAAGACCTCAAATCAAAACAAATATTTATTTTTATTGAAATAAAATGTGGTTGCCTTATAGTAATTTTTGTTGGAATAAATGTGGTTGCCTTATCGCAGCAATAACAAATCATTTCGAGGGGGGCCGCGAAAGGTATTTAGGTACTATATACATTATATTTGGAGATTTTAAGGGGGCCGTGGTTACCAAAAGGTTAAGAACCACTGGTATAAATGATAATATGGTATAAATGTTATATACACATATATAAACATTCTTTATTTTTTTTCAATTAAATTTCCCACAACCATTTTTGTCAATCTTGAAATAATAAATTCGTCAAAAAATGAAAGAGAGCAATGCATTCTAGAACTCAAGTTTCACTTCTAATGCGTGAGAGCCTCACTCATATATTTTTTTTAAATATTTACATTAGAGGGAGAATAACCTCTTAGTCCAAAAGGTAGCATGCATAAAAGGACACTACTATCACACTAGAATTGTATGTATGAGTTAATTGTTTGGTATCCTCCAAGAATATGTGTTTGACAAAGTTTGCCTGCCGGCTTAGCTTGGCCATAAACTGTTAAATAAAAAGAAAGAATGGTGGAAGGAGGTTTACGTCTCGCCTGTTTTTGCGGATAATGTGATTTTCATGATCCTGAGTACAAAATTAGTTTTGGACAGAAAAATAAATTTGATGTTAGTTTGTCACTTGATAAGGAGTAATGTTTTACTAACTAAACCACTAAGTGACAAACAAACATCAACTTAATTTTTGTCCTTGAAAAAACTATATTTTATAATTAAAAAAATTAATAAAATAATCAAACCAATATATGTTTTATAATATATTTCTAAGATGTTTTCATGTTTATATACATTTTACATGTTGTGGGGGGGCAATTCAAACAGAATAAGTGCAATCAGGGGTACCCATGTCCTCATGTCTCTATTAGACAGCGTGCATTCGAAGATTAAGTAATTGTACGAGTACTTATATTTTTAATTTATTTGTCAATTACTGAAAAAACACATTTTAAAAATCAAATAACAAGTTTAGTATAAACTAATTTTAAAAATTTTCACCTGTAGCCATGGCCCATATTATCCGGCCACCTTGGGACTGAAAACCATGACCACCAAATGAAACCAACATTTTGACTTTTATTTCGCACATTTATACAGTGTTCTAATTTAAATCAAATTTTAAATAATTCAAATTACAATTATCAATAACTACGGGAGACATACAGAGAAAAATAGACCCCCGCACCAGGACTCGTATCACGGGAACTCCTATTAATCCTCTTAAGAGCACCTGTAACGGATTAATAGGAGGTCCTGTGGTTGGAGTCCCGGTGCGGGGGTCTATTTTTCTCTGTATGTCTCCCATAGGTATTGATAATTTGAATTATTTAAAATTTAATATTTCTGTAGTAAGAAAACTACCAAAAACTTAAAAAATTGAATTTAAATCAAATTATAATTGGTTAGAGCACCCACACACGAAATGATGGGGAGGTCCATGGTTCGAGTCCCGGCGCTGAAGTCTATTTTTCTCTGACTGTCTCCCTTTGTAAATAGTAATTATAATTTGATTTAAATTTAAATTTAAATGTTCCGTAGTATGAATACTACCAGATAACTTATAAAAATTGAAAATATTTAAAAAATTGGAATTAGGATGATAATCCTTCAACGTAGCAGTTGCAACCCACCTGACAGAACTGCTTTGATGGTTATAGTATTATTTTGGCAGTAGGGCCATCTTGAGGTAGGGAAGCCTGGATCCTATTACTCTTTTGGTAACTAAAAATCACAATGAATATGAATTGGTGTGTTTATAATCTCTCCCTATACAACTTATCAAGTATATAAAAAACATTTTCACCACATTATATATCAGTTATAAGCCCTGAAGATACCCAGGTGAGGATGAATGTTGCCAATAGTTTTTGTTTCTGAAAGTCAAAGAACAAAGAAAAACAACTTGAATTTAAAAATTATAATAAAAATAAATGTCAATTTTTCCTTTTTAATTCTGTCTGTAGGATTAATTGATTTGAATTAAAAAAAGCAAAACCTGTTTTCTTTCAAAATATGAATCCTACAGACAGAATTAAAAAGTCAAAATGTACATTTTTTTAAATATAATTTTTAAATTTAAGTTGTTTTTCCTTTGTGTATTTAATGATCTTCAGCAACATGTGCAAACATGTGTTTCATTTCAACCTCTGTTTGCCAGCCCTTCCATCTAAAGAATAACTTGAATGTAATCTAGTTATAGTTACTTTTAGGCCACTCTGTTTGTAAAAAATAAGTGTGGAGTCCCAATAGAAAAGTAGTTCCTTACGCTTGTCATTAAATATTACGTATAAAATCACACTACTAAGTATAGTAAAAGATGCTAACTACTTATTACATGCATGGTGGAGTTGGAAAAGAACAAAATTAAAAAAATTATTTTCTATATTTTAAATGTTTAGGTCCACTTTAATAGTTTTAACGATCTTTATAACTTCATTCACTTCGCTGTTCGTTTTTTCTAAAAAAATTTATTTAAAAAAACAATGTTTTTCTCATCGAATAGGTGCGATGATAGAATTTTTTACCATCCTGAAATTCCAATTTTACGTTTGAAGCTTTTTACATGAGCCTTGCTCGCCAACACTTGGGCAGATAACGAACTCGTCCTGGGCATTGGTAAAATGAACATGTGTACCAAATTTTAACTAAATCGGTGGACTTTTACTCAAGATATCATTATCGGTCAATTTTGTTACCGGCAGTTTTTTTCGAATTCACTCCTGGACTCCACACACTACACACTACACGTTGTAACGTGCAACGTGGAACTTTGATACACAATTAAATGTACAGTTGGCTTTAATAATGCATATATTATTTAATGTAATTTTAATTCACATCACATTCATATTTTACCAGTTTAATACTGATACTACTTTACCTTTAACNTTGTAGTATAATTGTTGAGCAGTTTAAACTTCTTCCAAACTACTACGATTATACAAATACTACAAATTTCCAATGGAAATTCGCTCGGCTTGCGGATACCCGCGGTAGGATTTATTCTCTATTTTAAACGTTCAAGTTGACTTTAACGATCCTTATCACTTCATTCACTTCGCTGTTGGTTTTACTAAAAAATTGTATTTAAAAAAACAATGTTTGTCTCATCGAATAGGTGATGATAGAAACTTTTACCGTCCTGAAATTCAAATTTTACATTTGAAGCTTACGTTTACATGCGCTTTGCACGCAAACACTTAGGCGGATGACAAACTTGCCCTGGGCATTGGTAAAATGAACATGTGTACCAAATTTTAACTAAATCGGTCAACTTTTATTCAAGTCATCGTCATCAGTCAATTTTGATTCCGTTTATTTTTTTTTCAAGTTCACTCCTGGACTCCACACACTGTAACAAGCAAAATAAAGAACTTTGATCAAAATTAAATTTACAGTTGGTTTTAATAATGCATATATTATTTAATGTAATTTTCATTCACATCACATATCACATCCATATCTTTACCAGTTTAATACTACTTTACCTTCAATTGATTTATTCAAAACTAAAATCAATTAATTTTAGTGGTTGTAAGTTGAGCTCTAAATTACTTACAATATAAATAGAATCACGTAATAAATAAATATATTTTTATTTTCTCGTGATTCTTTGTTCTTAGATAATGTTTTAATTTGTATTATATATATTTTTTTTAAATGTCCTCCATCAAGAAAAAAAAGAAGAAAAAATAAACAATAGAAATATTATGCCTATTATTTTTTAATTGAACTTGGAGATCTTTATTTAGTTCAAAGCTTTTTTGAAGTGAAACTTCTTTGGCGACGGTAGAGTGAATTTTTTCTTATAGAGACATCGTGTAACGAAGTTTGCGATTCGAGACTCGGCCAAGANGAATAACTTGAATGTAATCTAGTTATAGTTACTTTTAAGCCACTCTGTTTATAAAAAATAAGTGTGGAGTCCCAATAGAAAAGTAGTTCCTTACGCTTGTCATTAAATATTACGTATAAAATCACACTACTAAGTATAGTAAAAGATGCTAACTACTTATTACATGCATGGTGGAGTTGGAAAAGAACAAAATTAAAAAAATTATTTTCTATATTTTAAATGTTTAGGTCCACTTTAATAGTTTTAACGATCTTTATAACTTCATTCACTTCGCTGTTCGTTTTTTCTAAAAAAATTTATTTAAAAAAACAATGTTTTTCTCATCGAATAGGTGCGATGATAGAATTTTTTACCATCCTGAAATTCCAATTTTACGTTTGAAGCTTTTTACATGAGCCTTGCTCGCCAACACTTGGGCAGATAACGAACTCGTCCTGGGCATTGGTAAAATGAACATGTGTACCAAATTTTAACTAAATCGGTGGACTTTTACTCAAGATATCATTATCGGTCAATTTTGTTACCGGCAGTTTTTTTCGAATTCACTCCTGGACTCCACACACTACACACTACACGTTGTAACGTGCAACGTGGAACTTTGATACACAATTAAATGTACAGTTGGCTTTAATAATGCATATATTATTTAATGTAATTTTAATTCACATCACATTCATATTTTACCAGTTTAATACTGATACTACTTTACCTTTAACTGATTTTATTGAAAACTAAAATCAATTAATTTTAGTGGCTGTGAGTTGAGCTCCAAATTAGGTACTTGCAATTTAAACAGAATCACATGATAAATACACATTCTTTTATTTTCTCGTGATTCTTTGATTTCAGATAATATTTTTATTTGCAAAATATATATATATTTTTTAAACATCCTTCAAGAAAAAAAAGAAAAAGAAAAAATAAACAACAGAAATGTAATGCGCCTATTATTTTTGAATTCAACTAGGAGATCTTTATTTAGTTCAAAGCTATTTCTCTTCTAAATATGAAGGAGAATCAGTGTTTTTTTTTGTGCAACACTGCTGCTTCTACTTAAAGTATTAATAAATCAAATATAATTTTAGTTATTTAGTGAACATTATTTAAATTGTTTCGTGTTTATTAATAGGTATTTTATATTAAAATTAGATACTAAACGTAATATTCACACGAGCAATCGAAATAATTGTGGATTAGTTCGTATAACTTCGGAAATGGCTGATTTAATGGCTGATCATCACCGAAATTTTGGTTCATCTTGATTTAACTTTAGAAGTTAGAAGAAGGTATGTTNTTTTTTTTTTTTTTTTTTTTTTTTTTTTTTTTTTTTTTTTTTTTTTTTTTTTTTTTTTTGTTAATCGTTATAAGCAACACTGCTACTTCTTTTTAAAGTATGATTAAATCAAATGTGATTTTAGTTATTTAGTGAACATTATTTAAATCGTTTCGTGTTTATTCATTATCGTTTCGTGTTTATTAACATTTTTTTATTAAACTTAGATACTAAACGTAATATCCACATGAGCAATCGAAATAGTGGATTAGTTCGTATAACTTTGGAAATGGCTGATTCAATCATCACCGAGGAATTTTGGCTCACCTTGATTTAACTTTAGAAGTTAGAAGGTATGTTCTAATTTTTTTACAAACTAACCTCTTGAAAATATCTTTTTTTTTAGTACATAATATTATGTAGTCTGAAATTGGCAACATTTATCTAAAATTACCTTAAACATTTCAATATGAATTTTACAAAATCCCTTTTCAATTTCGTTCTTTCTATAAAGAAAACATTCTGTTATTTGAAACATTTGATAACAGTCACGTATTTTCCTCACTCCAACGTATTTTTTTGACAACGGGATATTAATTCTCCTATGAACAAAATCATACTTATTATATATAATTTCTCAAATGTTTAAATCACACAAATGAATATTATCTCTCAAGTGTATAAATTAAGCAAAGTTGTGCCTTCAAGCGATTCTCGACCGCATCCTCTCCTTCAGTTCAGCCAAAATTATTTTCTTTTTGTTCCTTTGTTTAGATTTTATTGGAACGAAGTTCCTTATGGCACGTTCTGGGCCCGGGAGTGAATCCGAAAAAAAACAACCAAAATCACCGTCACGAAATCTACCGATAATGGCGATAACTTGTGTAAAAGTTGACCGATTTAGTTGAAATTTGGTACACATGATCATTTTACCAATGCCCAGGACAAGTTCGTTAGACAACGTTATCCGCCCAAGCGTTCACGCGCAACGCTCGCGTAAACGTAAGCTTCAAATTTAAAATTGGAATTTTTGGACGGGAAAAAATTCTAACTTCATCTATTTAATGAGACAAACAACTTTTTTAAATAAAATATTTTATTAAAACGAACACCGACACTGCTATAAAGTGATAAAGATCGCTAAATTTATTACAGCGGACCAAAACGACTGAAAATAAAGAAATCAACGTTTTTACCGATATCTTCCGTTCTAACTTAACGATTTTAATGAAACTTTGTATACATCACCTATAGTACAATTGAAACAAGCATGTAAAATTTCAATCTGATACAAGCAAACGTTTTTGTGAGTTAATGATTTATATTTTTTATTNCGGTTTAGCAACAAATACAGCCACTGACTGAATCATAGCGGTGATACAGTCACCAGTCACCAATAGGATCATAGAGGTGGTACACTCTCGTATAAAAAACCCTAATAAAAAATCATACTAAAAATAATTAAATTTTAATATCATTTCGTGATTAGATGGCTGATTTAATGGCTGATCATCACCGAAATTTTGGTTCATCTTGATTTAACTTTAGAAGTTAGAAGAAGGTATTTCTACGTTCTAATTTTTTTTACAAACTAACCTCTCGAAAATATCTTGATTTTTTAGTATGTGTTTATTATTATGAAATTGGCAACATTATATACGAGAATATTATAACATTTATCTAAAATTACATGAAACATTTCAATATGAACTGTACAGAATGTTCAGTTTTATATATTGTCCCTTTTCAATTTCGTTCTTTCTATAAAGAAAACATTCTGTTATTTGAACATTTGATAACAGTCCGGAATATAAAATAAAAATGAATTGTTTATTTAAAGCGCAAACTGAAGAATATGAGGCGGTCTATAGATAAAATGGCGGGGCCTCACTCCAACGTACTTTTTCTTTTGACAACCGGACATCAATTCTCCTGTGAACAAATCATACTTATTTTATATAATTTCTCAAATGTTTAAATCACATAAATGTAGTGTTTGACAAAGAAATATTATTTCTCAAGTGTATAAATTAAGCAAAGTTGTGCCGCCAAGTGATTCTCGACCGTATTATTTCCTTCAGTTCAGCCAAAACTATTTTCTTTTTGTTCCTTTGTTTAGATTTTTTGGACAACATTTTTTGGAGCGCTATCTAACCCTTCTTCCAGGTAACCAATTGAACTGAAACTTGGAACATTGACTCTTTGCTAATATAAATACATTCTATCAAATTTTAGGGTTATTATTATTGTATAACATTATGTAAAGCATTTATAATAATAACGTAGTTTCTTATATAAATTCTTAAAACTAGTTTTATTTTTTGTTGGATGAACTGGACAGATTTATTTTGTATTGCTCAATCTTTTAACGTTGATACTTCAGACTCAACAGTCACGAAATTACTGAAGTGTTAAAATAATCAAAACTGTGACCATATATTTGTCAGTTTCTTAGATTGTGGGTGGTCCTCTCTTCCTACAAAGCTTTAATCTCTCAAATAACATTTCATTATCTCCGTTCTGTCGCATTTTGAATTTTAAATAAGCTTTAGATATTGTTATAGTGTTATAAAATGCTAATATAAAGGCTAACAAAATATATTTTTTAAATGGAATAATATGCTAAAATGGTTATAAAAGTTAAACTTTAAAACATTGATAGGTCGTATTTTGAAATCTAATGGTTTCTAACACTGTCATATGTTTTGATAAAATTTTAATTTAATTGCAAATTAACGTTTTGTTGAGGATTTTTTTTATCTAGTTATTTATTGGCACGAGTCTTAGTTACAAAAAATTATTTGTGATAATAGTAACCGGAGCTATAATGTTATTTTGAGTACAGGGATAGTTGTGGCTTTTATAATTGTTTCGATATTTTGTAAAGGATTGGGGCTTCTTAATTACATTTAAGGAAGGGTATACTGGATAATTTCGAAAAAAATTTTTTTTTTTTTTTTTAATGAAATTTTTTTAATTGGACTTTTGTTAGGATAGCTTGCAGATGTTAAAACTGTTATCAAAACAGTCTATTAACTGACTTAATAGGGGACCAACCTGGCATTTGCCTAGTAAATGGAGAGAAACCACAGAAATCCACAATTATGTTGGGCGGACCCGAGTCCTTCCTACGTTTTTCCTAAGTTTTTTATTTATCTGTAATTATGGTTTTCGTTTTAGGGTCCTGTTTTTGAGTGGTCTTTAGATTTTGTAATTTGAGGCTGAGGGGAGTAATTTATTTCTTTAAAAAATGTTAGTGTGAATTTATTTTTTTAATGTTGATAAAAGGATGGTCTTGATTTTTTTCTTCTTCATCTTGAATTTCTTGGATTTTAAGTTTTTGGTATAATTATTTTGTTACGTAGGGAATTATACTTCGGACATTATTCCAATAGGATGTGAGTTGTATTTTCGTATTTTTTCTGGATCAGTATAGGCAACAGTAAGACTAACAATAAACTGTTTGGGATTCAGATAAGATTGAATATATAACTGTAATCTTTAGGGGTCTTTCACACCGAAGTCGCAAGTCGCAGGATGCATGCGCCCTGGTGGCAAGATGCATACATCTTGAACACCGGACTATATAACTGAACGAGAGCTTTCACACCGAAGCAGCATGTGCGAAGTGCATCCTAGATGCAAGTGGCCCTCTGCGACTCGAGAACCAGCCGGCTGGTGTTTTATTAGCGTGCGTCCTTATTTGGCGGGTCTACATACGCGCTCCATCATCGAAAATTTTCATGATCATTTTTTTTATAGTCTGAAGAGTCGGATGATTGATAATTCATCATTTAAATCCAAATACATTGAACTAACTGAGGAGTTCCAACAAAATATATAAGAAGATGCAAGTAGCACGTGCCACTTCGGTGTGAACGCTCGTGTCATAAGGATGCAAGACGCACATGCCACTTGCGACCAGGACGCAGAGTGCATCTTTGGTGTGAAAGACCCCTTAAA
>KZ651053.1:228115-249090 GCA_001010745.2 Gerris buenoi | reverse complement strand
ATTTATAGATTTTTAATATATTATTTATAAGTAAAAGGTATTTTTTCTTTTTCTTGTAAATTAAGCATTTTTGTGTATAATATATATTTTTTTTATATAAATTTGTAGGCATCTGGGGTTTATGAAAATGTATATAATGGTAACAAAGAAGTAATTTTATTTTTTTATGTAAACTTAGATCTAAAGACAATAGTATATTATTTTATTTATATTTCTTGGTCAAAAGGCTTGGCCTCATTAAGACGAAAGGCAAAACGTGTTTTTATTTTATTATGTATAAAACGTATTGTGAATTAAGATGTGGTTAATTTACTTGGAGAATTTTTAAATTATTTTATTTATAATTTACATAAATGTATAATTACATTGTTATGCTATAATATATACATGCTATTTACATAATATAATGTATGCAATAATATAGCAAAATTTATCTTTATATTTATGAAACTTTACACAGATGTGTATGTAAATTGATTCTCCGTGTAAACTAACAAATAGACACGATTAAAACTTAATTTATATAATATAAGAAATATTTTTTTATTAAGAGATATGTGGTTCCATAATAACATATTATTTGATAAATATATATGTATATTAAAGCTCCATACATTTTCAACAGGTAGTTTTTTGTATTAAAATGTATTTACAATCGTGCCATAAATCAATATTATGTTTACAAAATATATAAGAAATTTATTTTTTAAAAAAACCTATATAAATCTTTTTAAATTAAAAATATATAAAATTTCAAATATAAAATAATAAAAATTAATTATCAGGTATAACAAATGAATAAGTAGCAATCATTAAAAAATAAAAAATAAATAAGAGAGAACATCATAAAAAGAGATAAAAATTAATAAAAAAAAACACATGAGTGAGATTCATAAATGCTTCAGTTCCATAGATATTTGTTTGTTTTATTTTTACAGTCATGCTTATGTTTCAAGTAACTAGAATTAGCTTTCATATTTTCGCCAATACTATTTTAGCTTCTTCAGAATTTGAATTTGTTTATCTAACAAGCTTAATTCTTTCGGCTCCTATATGACCATAGGGCATCATGTTTTCCAGAAATTAAATATCTAGTAATTTAGTTTTCAAAAGGAGTAAATTTGCGTGGATAAACTGATAACCTTATTCCTTTAAAAATACCTCAATAGAGTCTCCTATATCTAATATAGTTTTCCTAAAAGTTTTTGACGTAGAAAACTAAACATCCAAACCTATCATAAGTAAGACATTCTTCAAGCAATTGATGCTTATATCATTAATATTAGGCAACTGATAAATAAGCTTTCAGTGAAGTTCATATTTTGAAGGATGTAGTCTTTTGTTTCTAATAATAAAACCATCTTCAGGTGCATTACGTGTCAATTCAAAGTAACACTAATAACTGGAGAGATATGTAGCATATTTATAAACTTCATCTCGGTCGAAGTTGATATCTCTAGCCACTTCAGTTTTTTATCGCATTGAATCAACATCACGATGCTCAACACCCTTCAACATGTTTCAGCATCTAAAGAAACTCATTTGACACAATTTCCCTCAAGATGTTGTCTTCATCAGAAAACGTCAATTCTATAAAAATGTTCTAAAAGTTGGAACCAAAGGGAAAAGATAAAATACAAAAAAAGGGGGAAATGCCGAAGATAATTTAACTTATATACTTTAAAAATGATATAAAAAAATAAAATGTAAACCATGATGTTCATTAGAATTGAAAATTTAAGGAATTTTAATTCCTTCAGACCAGCTGAAAGAATTGAAGCACTTGAAGTAATTTCTTTTCTGAAATTTAAATCCTTAAATATCCTGTAAAAATTTTACTATACAAAACTTGTTTAAAAAACATAGTTTTAAAGCATTTTATAAACTGTTCAATGAATTTTTCATTATTGCCATCTAAGTTTAAAAATAATCTATTAAAATTTTGGCAATGTCTTCCATTTTTCAACTTTTATCTCATTAAGCCCTATTTTTCACTCAAAGAAACACATATCGTCACTGAAACTGCAAATTGTTGTATGTCAAAAAGGGCATTTTTCAGGAGAGCCAAAAAGGTGTATATTTTCTTTTAATAATATGATAAAATTATTATACCATCTTTAATATACAACTGAAGCATTGGATTTACTATTATAATAAATAAAGTTACATATGTTCACTTTGCAATCAAATGTTAGTTAAGATTTTTAAACAAACAACACTTTGCACCTAACATACAACCTTTTGCGTTTAAATTTTTAGACATACGACATTTTTAAAATTAGTTTTTATTCATATTATTTTTAAAAGAGGATATAAAAACAAAAGTTAAACTTATTTATGGGCCATGTAACAATAAAAACAAGTTGTAATATATCTTCCTGATGAGAGCTAATATTGTTCTAAAGATAAATCAAAACATACGACAATTTACAGTTTAAAAAAAAAAACATACAACAAATTGATATTTTATTATATCTCTTATTTGAAAAGCTGATGACTTACGATAATTTACCAGCAAGTGAGGATAACTAAATGCAACATTTTTAACCGATAATAAAAAATACGATTTTTTGACATACGACAATTTGCAGTTTCAGTGACGATATATCCTGCCAGTTTTAGTTACTTGAATTTAATTTTAATCAGCAATATATTTTTTATTTTGTACAAAAATCAACTGAATTATTTCTCGATTTTGTAATTTTATTTAATTTCTTTTGTTGATTTCATTAATGATAAATTAAGTACATATCGAAAATAAATTAAAATAGAAAAAGTAAATAATAATGAAAAAACTAATAAAAGACTGAAATAAATGTCTTTTTACAAACTAAAAAATTAACTTTTTTTTAAAAAAATGTATATTTTTGTATTATTTGTTTTGTAGTATTAATAGTTAGAAATACTGTGGGATTTGAAGATTCATTTAACTTCTTTAAGTGCTTGCTTATTTTTAATATTATACAGATGTTAAGTAATATATTAAAGATATAAAAATTAGTATTAGACAAATATTACAACAGTATTTCCTACGTCATAGAAGAAATAGTTTTTTTTTTTAACTTTCATTTTCTTTTTTTTTGAATTAATTAATAAATTAAAATTAAATATTATTATTATATATATGTATACATATATAAAGAGAGGTACAAAAAGAAGTTGTTTTCCTTCAAAATTTTTTTTTTTTTTTAAAGTTTGAAAGATTAAAATTATAAAATCAAAGTAAACAGGGGATTGAAACAGTAGAATTAAAATAAAAAATATAAGTAAGTATCACAGAAAGTTTCACGATGACTAGACTTGGGTGGGGCAAATCGCGATGACGCCACGCTAAGTTGAGTCAAATACAGAGAGCGGGATGCAGAGTCACGATTTCCAGACGCGGAGTTTTCTCAAGGAAACACGCTTGAGTCGCGATACTGCGTTCCTCATATCTGGATCTCGGATGTCATCATCACTTAACGTCTCCCCTTCCGAATGCACCTGCACAGTTTGCACCGACTAAATGTGAAATTATATAAATCAATCTAAAAAGCATCATAAAATGTATAGATTTTTTAAAAACAAATACATTTTTTCTACTTTTAAAATAATATTTTAAAAATTTCCCCAAATTTAAATCTATGTTGATGACAGTGATAGAAATCAGATTATTGAAGGAAATAAAAGCTTTATACACATCCTGACAACCTAATAATGAATGCTGATAAGGGAAAGTATGCGCACATGTTCCAAACTAGAAGAAATTGTGACCTAATATATGAAGAAAATCATTTTCAAATAGTTATATTCTTTAAATATCTAAATAGATTAAACAATGCGGAAGAGGAAATGATAGGATATTCATGGATGGATAGCAAAAGCTGGAAGAAGATTGAAAAAGAACGAAGGAAGATTATATAGGAGGCCAAAGCAGATAATATAATAGCACGATGATCAAAATATGACAATGATTAACACATGATTATAATTTTGAAAAAAATTATAAATACTTATTGTTGTAGCAGTTATATTATTTCGTAAAGAAGAACAGATGACACTAAGTCTTGACTCAATCACTTGTTACAGATATAAATATAGTATCTAGTTGTGACTTAAGAAATAAAGGAACAATTCCTAAGTGCAATAATTCAAGATCAAGATACAGTCGAAGTCGAATGTAACAGAATTTATTCGTTAGTAGTAATTGAAGAATGCAAGGTATTTTGAGGTGGAAGTTATCAAATTATGTACGAAATAAAAGTAAAAATGTACATCATTATGAAGGATTTTATACCCTCATCAATTAAAAAAACAGATTTTATATTTTTTTTTAAATTACTACATATTTACTACTATGTCACATTGCAGTGACAAATTTGAAATATTTGTAGTCCCCTATGAGCCGAAGGGCCACACTTTGTTGGCAATGTTATACTTAAATTAAATTTAGTGTTTAGTAGCACTTTTTTCATGAATCATAAAGCTAGTTAGGGATAGAAACTGTCCTTCTTGACTCCATTGCTTGTTTCTGCTATTCAAAGATTACTTATATAATAATATCATTTAATAACTTTTACCTGCTTATAAGAAGTATCTTACAGATAGAGGGGTACACCCAATCTAAAAATACAACCTATTACAAAAAAATGTGTACAAACCTCTCTCTGCGTGCGCCTGTAAGGTGTAGAGGGGAATAGCCTGGATGGGTCTGAAAGTGCTTCACTAACAGGGTGTTTTCGTCCTAACCTGTCCAAAGGTGTAGTACGTGTTCGCCCTCTTGCATCCCTTTCTCGCAGTATAAAGCGCCCTTAAAACAAATCAATCATTTTCAATAGTACATTGTCTTATTTCATTAATTTTAAGTCCATTGTCAAATTAGCAATTAAAAAAAAAAATAGCAGATACAGTAATATCATCAAAATAGAAAAATACCTTATCAAAAAAACATATTACATTTCAAATACACATTATTATTTAAATGGAATTAGATGTATTACCAATAGTCTGCCAGTGTGCCTGTGTCCTATAAACATTTTCATCATCAGGTAGGACTCTCTGATGACGACCACCGCCCCAATCCAACTCTTCAACCAGAACGAACTTGGATGGGTCTTCCATCCTACGAGCTTTCACTAGTGCTTGAGCAAGTACGTCCTGCGCACATGCGCTCAATGGCACCTGAGAAATATAAAGAAATAGTTTAAAAGAATATGAAGAAATAAATAGAAATCGTGTAATGTATTATAAAATGGGTGATTGCTCTGCAAATGATTAAGATAAGATATAAATTATTAAAATAAGCTTATATCAGATGATAACTTAATGCAGAACTAGGGAAAGTCTTTCCATCTTTCTTAGTATTAAAATTAGTAAATATTTTTAAGTACTTTTCTCAGTTAGGAAACTTTTAATGTACATCTAAATATAAGATCTAATACCTTGAGAATAGCGTAGGGTATCTCTGGAGACACATTGTAAACACAAACAAGGAAGTTATCGGATTCCTCCCAGGTTGGTGTTTGCTTAGGTCTGTTAGTAGATCGAATAGAAGTGAGCCAGGCTCTGCTTGAAGGATCGTCTCCCATACGTTTAAGTAAGAACTTTCCATCTCCCTGCCACTGTGCCTGGGCTTGAAGTGGGCACTCTTGGGTGTCCAGGACCCTCTGGGATGCAGGTGCTTCTCTGTCTTTTCTGTCCCAACCTTTAGATACTTCTTCTACCAACACATAATCGTGTGCTTTATCCGAACACTGGCCTGTTTTTTGAAGAGCTTGCAGAATGACTTCTTGTGTTGTACTCTCTTGAGTGATTTTAAGTATGGTATACGGCTCATCAGGTACGACTCCGTACACCATTAGGAAGAACATCCTCCTCTTACCGCCGATTGGTCTCTCTGCTCTGACTGAACTCTCTGGAGCGTTGGGTCTAGTTTCGTTTTGTCCCACACTTTCTTCTTCCATCCGTGAATATATAAATAGAGTAGATAATTGAAGAGGACAGTTTTGAGGTGATCTCAGTCTGACATGTCTGTAACCAGGTCTCAGACATTTAAGTGGAAGAACTCTTTGGCACAGTAAATGATTTGTATTTCCGTCTAGGACACTAAACCTTAAAAAAGCCAGATCCGTGAACATCACTTGAAAGAAAAAAGCTTCATTCCAAATAGGATTCAGAGCGTTTCTTTGAACAACTTTGGTTTTCTGTTTATTACAGTCCGCTTGAATACCAATGAGTTCGATTTCAACAAAAACGCTGGCATTTAAATTTGACTGACAAACATACTGCCCGGAGATAATATTTAAAATCATCTGTGAAGAATGTAGCCCATCAAATTCCTTGTCCCACGGATTAAACCTCCTATGCATCATGTGTGTCCTGTCTTTCATGACAGACGGTTTTGGCACATATCCACACCTGCCATTTTGTTCAAACATGGCGGTGTTGAGGTGAAGAGGAGTATCCTCGGTTTGATAGTTTAAAGCGACCATTTGAATTCCGAAGGCCCAGAACATCACAGGGTTGAAGTTGGAAGAATCTATTCTCATCGCTGCTGGATAAGTTCGAACCAGTTGTGTTTCAGTGTGGGCTAGAAGAGGCAGAGGTTGCTTCCTGCACAGCTTTCTTGCGGAGTTTTCATTAAGAGAAGAACACTGGTAACATGGATGAAATGTGTTGACTCTCTGTTTGGAAAAGTTATAGGCCTCACCACCACCAGGACTTCCAGTTCCTGTTAAACTTCCACCACTTCCTTTCTTCAGCATCACTCCTGTAGTTGCAGCTGCCACTGCAGCAACCCTCTTACATCTTACTGAACTGTTGGGACTTATCATGTTCAATCCTCGGAACTTGATTGCCTAAAAATGCAATGAAACATTAATATTATAGAGTATTATAAAAATAAGATAGACAATAATAGCGTATGAGGGAAAAATAGAGTACCAACCTGAATATAAATGATAAGATCTGAAAGTTCTCTTGCTATTTGACTGCTTTGTTTCTTAGCTTTCTGACTGTTCGCCTCATCCTCAATCAAACTCCAATCAATATCAGCCTGAGTGCTAGCTGGAGATTTTCCACTTCTTGAAGGAGTCTTCATAGTACTGTCATGACTCGATAGTGAATCTGTTCTTGCGCAGTCAGTTCCAGTAGAGAGACCAACTGAAAATTAACATGAAAATTTAGTTGTATTAAATTAGACAAAATCGTTAAGGTTGTTCACCTATACTGTTTTTGGGCTAAGGATAGGGTAATTCCACAAATTCCTTGCATTTTTTAGCAATGAATTGCTAAAAAATGCAAGTTCTAATTTAGAGACAGCCAAAAAAAATATCTGTTTTATAGGGAAAACATTTCATTTTTAAAATTAATTTTGTTATTCTTCAGTTCTAAAATAAAACAACATTTAAAGATGTGCTAGAGTGCTAGAGTAATATCTAAAATGTACAAGCGGATTTTTATTTCTATTTATCCTTGATTTTTAAAAGGAAAAAATGTAAAATTTACCATCTATGTTCTCATTATCATCATCGTCATCCTCGTCATCATCGTCAGTAAAGTCATCGTTAACTGACCCCCCTGAAGTATTCGAAATGATGGAGGAAGCTCGGCCTGCCTGGGGAGGAGGGGGCTGCACTCTAGTCGGCCTTCTCGAAGCCATGTTACCAGTCCACGTCGATATCTCGCTGACCAATTTTTTGTTCTTTATTAGGATTCTATGCTTTAGTTGGGCTGGGCTCGGTAAGCTTGGCTCGTCCGAATAATCAGCCTCGAAAAGGAACTTAGTCACCAGTTTGTCTCCAAACACGCTCTGTAATAAAAAATTATTATTGTTTTATGAAACATTTGAATAAAATTGAATTCATTTGGATTGGGGATTCGGGGTAGTAATAATCCTAAAGGCAATAGTGACTTCTGCCTAGGCTCTTTGAATTACATGGCCCACTACTTTGTGCGTAAAGTGGCTGACCTTCATATGAGGTTAGTAAACAGGGTCCAAATAAGAGAGCAAAATGTTTGGTTTTGAACTAGTGGTTTTTCCTCCTCATTCTGCTGCTACAGTCTGTGCCATACGATAGTTAGTGCGTTGACAGCGCGGGAAAAACTAGCAGGGTGGGGAGCTAATGAGAGCTCAAGATTTGCCCTCTGGATAACCATATAAGAAGGTAAATGTAGTGGCTTTATTTTTTCACTCAGAGGTTGGCCAATCTGTGTGTCACTCGATTTCCCGCACCTGCAGCGCACTAACTCTCGTTTGGCACAGACTGTAGCATCTAATTAATTTTGATAAAAATAAGTATTTGCCTTACACAATAAAAAATTAAAATTGTTTGTTCCAGGTGTACCTGAAATATATGAGCCATCTTTGCTTGCTGCTGAATTGAACAGTGGTTCTCTATGGATAAGATGACAGGATAAGGAGAAGTAACGAAAGCAGTACGATTAATGGCTTCCACCACAGAACGGAAAGGAATCTTAGTGGTGAAAGTATGGCCGTGATAGATGAGTGGTGCACCATCATCTCCATCCCAGCAGTCAAGTTCCACACAGCGACATCCAGTCAGCAGCACCTAAAGTAAGGCAGTTTAAAATATTTCGTTTTTCCACTTAAAACAACAACATACTTAGTTAAAAAAAAAAAAAAAAAAAAAAAAAAAAAAAAAAAAAAAAAAAANTAATTAATTTTTGAAGCTTGTAGGGATTTTTTTAAAAAATAAGATACTCCATTAAATCTCAAAAATTGAGTCATTATGGAAATATAAAAAGAGTGTCCAACTATAATTAAAAAAATCTGTGTTTTTTTTTTTTTTTTTTTTTTTTTAAATCAGTTACCTGGCTGTATATATCAACTGAAGATTCTCCCTTCAATTGATGTCCAGTAAGGTAAGTATTATGAGATGAGGCTATGTAATAATGAGATAGTGGATAATCCATTTCTTTGTCATCTGGTTCAACTCTTTCATTAATAAATGCAAAATTCTCCTTATCCATTAGGAATCTTGCGAAGCCTTCAAATGACAAACAATGCTGTGATCTAAGTGTTGCATCAGGTTCATGCCTCTGAAATAATCAACATTTATAGAAATAATTAGTTATCATTAATTATAACCTGCTTATCATAGAAATAAAATATACTGCCAATTGGTAAGACATAGCTTCCTCGCATTCCATCTGGTACTTTATTGAGTTTATGCTCTTACAAGATATTTTGTATGGTTACCTTTGGTAACCTCAGAAGCAAAACACAATCTTTCAAATTATTTTAACAGTACTATAATGTTTATCTTTTGAAGTTTATGTTCCTATAGATAAGAGAAAGCTAGGCTCTTAATAAAGAATATAAATTAATTTAAATAGTTAACTCTTTACCTGAATGAGATCCTTTACTTCATCTTCCGTTAACTGTTCAAGTTGTTTAGTTTCAAGGAATTTAGAAAAGTTATTTAAAGTTATGACTTGAGATTTAGACGTGTCTACACCGTGAGCGCAGTTTGATACAATGCTTGATGTGGCTATCACATCAAAGATTTTCTTCTTCTGAACTGAGGGTGTGTTTTTAAAATCCATCAATTCAGCAGAGCTGTTTCTTGTTAAAAGACCTAGAAAAATCAGTAAAAACTTCAAGTTTTTTTATACAACATTTACAGAGTATATAGAGAGAAAGTACTGTAATGGCGCAAACATTTTTTTAATGGATTTTCACGTTTTAAGGTCCCCAAAAGGTGGTTAAAAAAAAAAAAAAAAAAAAAAAAAAAAAAGCAAGATTGTACTGTGATGGCATAAAGAATGTTAATGAATATTCACGTTTTAAGGTTCCCAAAAGGTGTTTTTTTTTTTTTTTAAATGTGAGAATGTACGGTGATGGTACAAACAGTTAATGGATATTTATGTTTTAAGGTCCACAAAAAGATGTTTTTTTTTTTAAAAAAAAATGAGAGAATGTACTGTGATGGGACAAAGAATGTTAATGGATATTCACGTTTTAAGGTTCCCAAAAGGTGTTTTTTTTTTTTAAATGTGAGAATGTACTGTGATGGTACAAACAGTTAATGGATTTTCATGTTTTAAGGTACACAAAAAGATGTTTTTTTTAAAAAAAATGAGAGAATGTACTGTGATGGGACAAACAATGTTAATGGATTTTCACGTTTTAAGGTCACCAAAAGGTGGTTTTTTAAAAACTATTTGTTGATTGTAAAGACCCCATAAACAACAGGGTGGATTCCATTTAAATTTGATGCACATGTTCAGAAAGATCAAAATAAAAAATCTTTTAAATTTAAGGGCACTATCTCTCTTAAAAACTCTGAAAAATCGTTTAGAAATAATTATTTCTCAAAATCAGTTGTTCTCAAAATGTATTTATTTTGTCATCTATTTATAAACAACTGTACAAGTTGTTTTCTTGAAGAAAATCATAATAATTGTAAAGTATTAGATCACAGTAATTATAAAGTGAAATAATTGTAAAGCAAGAATTATTTTTTTATTGTACATTTTGATAAAATGTCCAATAGTAGTTTAATGTAATAAAAACATTGAAAACACTAAATTTGATGTATTCACATTTGTAAGAGTTTAGGTTAGTTAATACAAATTTTATATTTTCTTTGTGTTCTGGTTCTGACCAACAGTTAAATTTTAGTTCTTATGGAACATGCCTCTATTCTTGGGGCAGTTTCACACTGGGTGACGTTTCTGAGTGTAAAAGGTCTCATTGTATACATTTCGGTCTTTAGTTAAAACATCGCTGACACATAAAAAACGTTGGTGTGTACAGTGGCGAACCAAGGTCTTGTGGCACCCGGGGCGGGATATTATGTTGACACCCCCCTGAGAAATGATGTTAGGGTANACTTAAATGAAATCATTGAGTTTTTATAAAAATGGTATAGTAAGGTTTCTTGATTCATAGAAAAAAACTAGAATCTGCAACAGGACAGCTGATTGGATTTCCGGGCCCCTGGGCAAGTTAGCATGAGGGCCCCTTTGAATAAAATAATGGCAGGGGGTCCGGGGGTGATGGCGGCCCTGATGGCGGCCCTAAACTGCAACATATACATTTTGTATTGGCTGTTATACCATAATTAATTTATACAAAACAGGAAGGAAATAGATTTTAGAGAGGTGATCAAAGATATGTACAATTTATATTATCAGCTCTTATTACTTGTCCGGACTATTTCCTATATTAGATATAGACATACCTATTTTAGGAGTACGGCCGGTGTGCTCAGGGGAACTTTTCAAGCTGGCGTCGTTGAGAGAACTATCCGACATGCTTCTACACGACATGGCAAACTGATCAAATAAATCTTTCAGATCTTTCCTCGACCTCAAACTGAAAAAATGAAAAACAAATAAGTAATAATGTACTATCTACAAGTTTATTAGTTTGATAGAACTAAAAGGCAACAATACACTAATATTATACAGCTGTATAAAATATAGGGTGGGGGAAAAAAAAGAAGGTTTGTGGGTAAGTGGGAGGAGTCTCTCAGTGTTATAACAAGCATTGAAGATGTGTTAAGCACAATGTTGCCTGAAGGTTGGGCAATTCTCTTCCAAGTATTGAATTGTTTGCAAGGAGCGATGGGACAGAGTAACATCATGCATAAACGTGAATTTAGAATTTGATCATTAATTTCAAGCAAAATTGTGCGTATCCCATTTTCAATGTTTGTTATAACACTGAGTGGCTCCTCCCTTTTCCACCAAGAAAGTGTTAAAAAAAAATGCATTTTTTTTTCTGCCCACCCTGTAAATATTTCCCATGTTGTAGGCTTGGTTTCATCCAAAAATATTGATTAGATTCAAAGTTATTAACAATTTTATAAGAAAAAAAAAACATTCTCAAATCAATTTTGGTAATTGATTTCAATACCAAAACAAAATGACGCATAACTCCAACAGTTTTTAAGCTAGAGGTTTGAAACTTGGTACTGTGAGTACCGTATTAAAAATCCGTACTGTGAGTGCCACCCGGAAAATTATGAATTTGTGATGTCATTAACCCATTTTGCTGAGGCAGCAAAAATTTGTAAAATATCGGTAACATTTTCTGACAGTGCTGAATTTGCACCAATTATACTTCTTTATAATTTCACCTCACTCTCAAATGCCTTACAAAGCTTTTAAAACTTCTAATTACAATAACTTTACCTAAAGGATCTAAAAAGTGATACAAAGTCGATGAAATCCAACTGAGTTTCGTGTGTAATCGACCCATGTCTGAAGTGCCTCACTTGCCAAGCAAATTCGTTCTTTATCCTCTCCCTGGAAAACAGAAAAAATAAAACTGTTAAAAGAGGTTTGAGGTAGTTTACTCTCTTAAATAACCTTTCGAAAAACATAATTACCCTCATTTATTAATTAATTTTTTAGATATGGGTAAAAAATAACCAGTTTATACTCAAATTAAAAAAAAGTGTAATCCCTGAATTGAATTAATCTATAAACATCTAATATTTTGAAAAATAAATTAATAATTTTTTAAAATAATAATTTCAACCTTATTCATTACGGGGATAATTCAATTCAATTACGGGGATAATTTATGAATTTATGATGGACTTGTACACTCCTGCTTAATGTTTGAACATTTTATGGGATTTCGTCATCCCTCCATATTATGTTGGATGTGGTCCTATCCATAATATTATGTTTCAGGTTGTCCCCTCCTTATTATATTATAGATATTAAGATGCATTACAGTTAAATGCTATCGAAATATGTCAAGACATGCATGAAACCTGTAGTGCAAACTAGGTAACCATACACATTCCTTAGTACTAACAGTGTTTTGATAAGGATGGATTTGATTATTGAAAATACTGATAGTTATCCCAACCCTCAGTCTATTATGTGTTAATTTTTTCTATAAATTTATGCTAAACTAAATTTTGTAACACGATATTTTACATCTTTAAGAATACAACACTTAAAATTGTCTAGCACCTTAAATAATTCCACCAAAGAAAAATTCTTAAAGAATGCCTTATCTTCTCAATCTAGTTTGAATATGAACTCCAAATTTAACATACTATAGAACCCCTCATATCCGTCACCTTTGGGACAGGACCATAGTCGCCATCATATTCACTAAATAAAAATACAGTGCAACTCTGGATTGTAAATATAGAATGGCACTTACAATAATAAGGAACAAAGTTTAGCGATCAGTACGATAACTATGATCCAACTGGCTGCTTTTATTGTTTTATACTTAATATTTTGATAAGGATGAAGTTCGGTGGTGTTAAATTAAACTTTTTTTTAAACCAAGGGGTGGTCTGATATAAGGGGTTCTATTGTAATTTACAGTTTTCTTTTTTTAAAAAAATAAATAAATAGCTTGCAATGCTAATAATTACCTTGGTTTTGGTTTATAACTCGTTCGACTCATTCAGTAATATTTTTAACTTTAGATAGATAGATAATGGCAACGTTAAGGAGTAAGGTAACTTATTGATTTAAATTAATTACTCATTTTATGTGTTGATAGAAAAATAATTAATAGTTTTATCCTTTAGTTTGCCTTAGAGGCCAACATTAGAATAAGCTAATAAAGTGAAATGCATGGTTAGCTATAAATGTTTATATCACCCTTTATCTCTAAGTTTGTTATATTGGCCCACAATATACCTAATAAGCTGTTGAAATTTTATGACTTACAGGGTCAAAATGAGCAAAGCTTGGTAGTAATAAAAAATGTAGGGTTTAAAATTAGCATGGTCATACGCAACCTTCAAGTTCGATTTGCAAAAGATTAATAATTAAAATTTAGTCAGATTAATTTGATTGATTAGTTCATTTGGACAAACATGGTTCGTAATTAGGTTTACTATTGACTGTTAATTAGGGTTACTATTGAATTGTAATTAGGGTTACTATTGAATTGTAATTAGGGTTACTATTGACTCGTAATTACTTACTATTGACTTGTAATTAGGGTTACTATTGATTGGTAATTAGGTATACTATTGACTCGTAATTAGGGTTACTATTGAATTGTAATTAGGGTTACTATTGACTCGTAATTACTTACTATTGACTTGTAATTAGGGTTACTATTGACTTGTAATTAGGGTTACTATTGAAATGGTTATATTAAGCAAGAGCAGGAATAAAAAAGGGAATGCTTACAGGGTAGTCCCAAAGAACTCTAAAAAAATCTATGATTTAATTTAAAAAAGAAGTTGGACAACTGAGATGCGCTATCTTAATGTAATTGTTGCCAATCTCTTAAATTGTGTGACCTATAATATCAAAAACTAAACTTTGTCCAGAAAAATTTAGTTTAAATGTTATTCTCAATTTTCTTTGAGATTTGACCCTGCTAAACATGTATATAAGTAGTTTAGGCTCCATGCATGGACGGATATTTGTTTAAAACACACATTGTCATTGATTATAACCCTGCGTGGAAATAACACCAAATTTATATTATATAATTGGCAACGTCAAATACATTTTAGAAACTACACCTCAGAGTATGAAGGAGTTGCAAAAAAAATATTATACCCTTTTTAGTAATTAACTAAAAGTGACATTTTTATTCAGGAGAAAATTAAAAAAATAATTATGTTTCAATTGAAATGGCTATGGTATATTCTACTGACTTTACTATATAATGAGTGGAGAAGAAAAAAAATAGTGGCCTATTCTAGAGATAAAGCTTACAGAAATTAGTGGCTTTAGAATAAAGAAATAAAAAAAATAAAAATCTGTGTTTCAATTGATATAACTTTAAATTTTGTAAACTACACTATCACGTGAGGGAGTTTGGTGATTCCTTTTACAGAAAAATGAGTGACCCTAAGAGTAAATAAAGCACTTGAACATTTTTGAACCCTAAACATTAACTGAATTTATGAACACTTAAAAATTAATAGTTTTCAATTAATATTACTTTAAATAAAATTTAACAATATTCAAAAATTTAAACAACACAATAACATACATTATTTAACACTGAAAACTTTGGTTGATTTCTATTTTAAATAGAAAAACACAAAAATGTAATAACTGTATTTTTAACTACATTTTTATCATCTTAAATTTTGTTTTATTCTCGTAGCAATGTTAAAGAAAATAACAAATTTGGTACTTTAAATTAAATTTTTCTATCACTTAAAGTTTTAACAAAATATAAAAGTAATTTTATAAATTAAAAAGAGAAAGTTAAAGGTGTTGATAGTATATATTATCAAAAAAGAAATTTAGATTACTTAATTCAAGTTGCACATTCTAGAAATAAACATTGAGTAAGAACTTTAGACACATTTGTATAAATAATATCAGTAAACAAACAATCAATTAGTCGGCTTGAAATCTTAAAGATTAGATTACAAAGTGAGGACAAATTAACAGTAGCTTGTTAATGACACCTTCTTAACTATTAGGAGGTGAACAAGCCGTTAAATTCTAATTAACTAATAAAATACCCTCAGCCTGACAACTTGACAATTCTAACCCATTAATAGATTTATTATCTGAAAAAAACCCTCATTAGAAAAAAATAAATGATGTTCTCATCATTTACATAAGATTTCTAACAAAGGATTTGAATTAGTTATCAAAAAATAAATAATAATCGATATTTTAACATTACATTTAAAATAAAAAATTTAAATGTTTACAATAAGATAAAATGGCTTTTTGAGATTATTAATAAATAAGTAATGTAGTAATTAAAATTATGTGCTTGGAATATGGTTGGATGTTATTTAGGAAAAATATTTAATACTAATTTTTTAATGACATTGAACATTACAATTTTAAAGAATTTTGCTTGCTTTTTTGTTTTTCAAAATTCTTATATTTGTTATTTTTTTTTTATTAAGGAAGAGTAATGGTTTTAAAATTATGTAATAGACAAATTAAATGAAAATTAAATTTTAATTCTACTTTCAACTCATTTTGGTCGTTTATGCTTCTGACTATTTTAAAAACGTACTCAGAATAAATAGTTTTATTTAAAATAATTATTCTCTCTATAAAATTGAAATTTGAATTGTGTATATGACAAAAAGTCTAAAAATTTTCATGTTCAATTAAAATAGTTTATAATAATTTCTACTAATTATAAGCATGCTTGTTCTAAAGGTAATAATTAATTATTTTAACTACTCTTGTTTAATTGAATTATGCTATTTAGCACTTCAATTTAATTTTTACTACACTTAACATAGCTTTTTATATCTCACAGCTAATTAAAAAATAGGGATACAACTGATTCCTCACATTATTAGTACTAGTAATGCATTGGCATTCTGAATGCGGGTATTTAGGATGTACGGGGCAATAATGATTATTAAATGCCCAAAAAGATATACATAATATATTTAATTAAAATATATATTTAATATAAAAGATATATTTAATTTGATATACATCATATATATATATGATATAAGACCATTTTCAAAATATTGTCATAGTGTCTATATTTTATTTCTCTGCTCATCAATAGCTTTAAAATGATATGCAGCATGTCATATACGCATACTTTCTTTCAACACACACATTTTGACCACTTTTATTTCAAAATGATAGCAAAAAAAAAATTATAATGTTTGTAATAATAGTTACATTTTCTTTTCCCTACTCTTCAAGACTTTTAAAGCAATGTATAAACATGTAAAAATGTGCTGACTAAAACCTCTTATTTTGTCATCTACCATACTGCCCTCATTCATAAAAAAATAAAATAAATAAATAAAAAAAAAAAATTAAAAATTAAAAAAATACATNAAATGCCTGCAAAGAATGGAAATATTGTAATAATTGTTACATATTCTTTTCCTACTCTTCAAGACCTTTAAAACGACGAATAACGTGTCATTATTAACTTAACTGACTGTAACCTTTTTGTTTAGTAGTCCACTATCTGCAAAATATTTAGTGTGAAATTTCCAAAAACTATACAGATCCACAAATATTGAGATGTACCAGTGTGCCATATTTAATTCAAATATCTATTTTAATTCAAATACTCTAGTTATCATAAGATAATCCTAATAAAGTATCTTTATTAAAATAAAGAAAAGTAGTATCTAAAATAAAGAGTTATTATCTAAAAGTAAAGATTTTAAGTATCTAAAATAAAGAGTTAAATTCCCTTAGCTTGTTAAATTTATGGGAAAGTAATAAACCTTACAAACATCTGAAAACCCACTATACTCTGTAGCACTTACAGATTCTGCATAGAGCAATTTGCATTTTGCTCTTATATCAACCATATAGTATTTTCTTAGCTATACTTATAGTTTTTAATTTGTTTTCACATTAGCTTCTTTATTTGTTTTCTTGTTATCTTTTTTATTTATGTTACTTTGTTTTCTTTTTGGCTTGTTTGCTAGTTGACTCGTTATCTAGTTTTCTTGTTTCTTTCTTTGGTTATTAGCTTGTTTACTAGTTGACTTGTCCTCTCGCTTTCTTGTTTCTTTCTTTGCTTGTTAGTTCGTTTACCAGTTGGCCCATTATCTCGTTTACTTGTTTGTTTCTTTCTTGATATGTTAGGTTGTTTACTAGTTGACTAGCTATCTCGTTTACTGCTTGTTTCTTGTTCTTGTTTGTTGTTGTTTCGTTGATCTGCTTGTTTATTGCTCTTTCTTTGCTTGTTACCTTGTTTACTACTTGACTAATCATCTCGTTTACTTGTTTCTTTCTTTACTTATTGGTTTGTTTACTAGTTGACTAGCTATCTCGTTTTCTTGTTTTTTTCTTTACTTATTGGCTTGTTTACTAGTTGACATAATATCTCGTTTACTTGTTTCTTTCTTTGCTTGTAAGCTTGTTTACTAGTTGTCTTGTTTACTAGTTGTCTTGTTTTCTTTTAGCTTGTAAGTAGTTTTTCCCATATTAATATTTCAGCCTATTTGATTAGCAAATGGGCCCTCTGTTGGAGAGGTGCTATTAATACTGAGATGTGTAAATAAGTCACAAAATATTTTTCAATAGGAAATAAATCCGTTTATACTGTATAATTATTTGGATACAAGCTTGCAACTTTTTAAAACATATTATCTACTTCAGAGGCAAAAGATTGTTGTGTGCATAGTTAGTAGATAATACCTATGATGATGAGTAGGACTAGTTGAGTCTAAGTGGTCAGAAGATGACTGTGGACTTGTTTGTGGTCTTGCTTCCATTTCACTTGATATTGACCTCGAGCGACTAGGTAAAGGAACACTTTGAGATGTAGGCTTGCACCTTCCTTCACCACTCCCTTCTCCAGTCTAAAATAAAAATATATAAACATTTTAGTTGGGCAATCATTAAATTAAATTGTGTACAGACTTTTCACATTAAAGATGAATACTGTAAGAGTAAGAAGTCAATATACATTTGAACTATGTTTGACTGAATCAGATACAGCTCTGAACGTTTCAAGGGGGGGTTATGTTCCAAGACTAGTAGAAGGTCATTAAATTTGAAGGCATTACAAAGTCCTTAGAATTGAAAGAGTAGCAACAAGCTTGCCTACGTTGCCGGTGCTAGAGCCAGCACTCATTCACTTGGCTTTTTCGTTTTAATTGTAAATTAGGGGATATTATCACCTTTACATAGATAAGAGTGGGCACTTCTGAAACCACCCAAGCAAATGCTTTAATTCAGATGGTCTCAAAAATATTTATTGAAATATTTAGCCCTCTAGGACTTAAGGAGAGGTATGAGTGTTACCACATTCTTTTTACAATTAATATTAACTTTTTACACTCAGATTGGCCAACCTAAAAGAGGAATAAATAAATCCACTAGAATTGTGGGAGGGGTGGTGCCCGGAACATTTTATTTCCCTAGTTGGCCCGACCTTCTTGAATTCAAAATCCAGTTACTCTCATTGGTTCCCTGTCTAAGTTAAAAAGTTAATACTAATTATAAAAAAGTAAACTTTCCTTTAATATTGTCACGTACTTATGAATTTTGAGCCCCTGCACATTTAACTTCTTAACTAACACTTCTGTACCGGTAGGTTGAGTTAAGACTAATTGTTTATCCTTGTTACTTTATGTATAAAAAAATGCTTTTTGTTTAAATTTCATGCCCTGCTTAGATATTCATGCAAATCCTGTATTTCATTGTATTAGTTCTATTAATTATGATATAAAAAAAAGATATATCAATGTAGGAATTAATTTATGCATTATATAGAGATATTGATGTAGGTGATATATCAAGATATAGGAAAAAGAGAAAGATCCAAATCAATATAAAGAAATAAGATGAATTAATATTTGAGAGTAATTGTAATACTATTGAATTTGTTGTAGGGAAAAAGTTGAACCTCTCTGATTGGATTGGCTTCTTTATAGAGTTCAAGCATTGTTAGTGTTTTTTTTTTTTTTTTTTTTTTTTTTCTCAATCTTAAGAAGTATTCATGAATTAATTGAATCAAGCTTCTTACATTCGATAATTTGAATAAAAGTGTAAATTTGTTATACATGTTCAAGCGTTAAAATATAAACTTGGCATTTTAAGGCAGGAAAAAATCTCCCTTCATTAGATTTTTTTTTTCAAATAGATCTTTTTAGTAAAACCTCAATGAGGTAATATCCATTGCATTGTTGCAAGATTCTTTAAAGATTCACAACAATTTTTGTAAGAAAATAATGTTCTTTTTCCAATATAACTATTTTTGGTGATTTAATATATACCTTTAACGTTTGAATGTTTCCAAGTGAAATTTTCTTCCTAAACTTAGTAGAAGGTCCTCTTCTCAATGTACCATTATTTGGAGGTGACATCCCTGCCATGTGAGTAATTGCCCAATCTCTTCCTCCAAATACCTACAGGAATACAAAAAAAAAGATATAAACTGTTATTGACTATAATTAAAATTTGACTATCAAGATAAAATTATTTAATATAAATTTACTTGTTCAAAACATATGAAAACTTAATTAGGAAGAACTTTTCCTCCATATTTCTCGACATAGAGTTTAAAAACCGGAAATATTAAACAATTAGTTACCCTAATAGCATCAACAGTCATAGGCCCTCGACAACTCTCTTCATAAAATAGTTGTAGATACTGTTCCTTCAACCAAAACATTCTTCTATCACATATTTGATGGTGTCTCTTTAAACCACGCACAACTGAGCATAAACCTTCATGCCACATTCTGAAATTAACAACAACAAAAATCAGTTTAGGAACGATTAAAGGAATTCAAGTAAGTGAAATACATAGTAATAGTAGAAGGATTTACCTTGAAGATTATTTATTAATTAGGGTGATTGGCAATATATGTACAAAAATAAATAGGGAGATTCTAAACATCATTGGCTACAAAAAACGTCATATAAACCATGGGTCTATTCTCAACCGTTTTCCCACAAGGTCAATTTTTGTGGTTTTTTTACGATCGGATACCTTTGCTCAAAAAAAACACTTATTGCTCCAAAAGTATAAAAGATAGAAACAAATTTTTTGTTTCGTTGTAAAGCTGACAAAATTCCTTATAAGAAACGTATAATACTAATTTACATACCCTCAAATTACATAACAAAAAAATAATACAAATAATTTTTTTTTTTTTTTTTTTTTTTTTTTTTGTGGTTCCATAACTTTGTAGAGAAACTAGCTTAAACTCGGCGGACTTCAGGAAAAACTTCCTTATTTACTAACGTTTCGATCAATATTAATATTATTACCCATTCATTGGGCGGAATTTTTAGTAAACTTCGCTGAAAGTAAAAAAGAAACGTGTTTATTGCTGTTATTTTTGACATGTAGATGAGAATACTAAACCATTCTTGCTTCTTTTATTATATTTTAAATTATTTACTCACCTGTAAGTCAATGATAGCAACAATAAACACGGTTCTTTTTTACTTTAAGCGAAGTTTACCAAAATTTTCCGCCCCATGAATGGGTAATAAATAATATTAATATTGATCGAAACGTTAGTAAATAAGGAAGTTTTTCCTGAAGAGTGACGTGTTTAATCTTGGTTCTCTACAAAGTTATGGAACCACAAAAAAAAAAA
>KZ651053.1:204633-226776 GCA_001010745.2 Gerris buenoi | reverse complement strand
AAAAAAAAAAAAAATAAATAATAATAATAAAAATAAAACCTGAGGAGAATGGTAATGTCTTGCCCATCTTGGTGGACAATGTGATTTTCATGATCCTGAGTACAAGATTAGTTATTTGATGAAAATTCAAGTTGACGTTAATTAGTCATTTGAAAGGTTAGTTATTCAAATATTACTACAAATGAAATTGGTCACCTATCAAGTGACAAACAAAAATCAACTTGAATTTTTGTCTTTTAACTAATTTTTTACTCGGGATCTTGAAAATCAGATTGTCCACCAAAATGGGCGGGATGTGGCTGCTCTCCACCGGTTTGTTTTTTTCAAATGCCTATTCTCATGCTATATCCCACAGATGAACTTTAGATAAACTTAGCCAAGGCACCAAAAGATTAACTTACACACAAAATTCTAGCTTGATGTTAGTCGGACACCTTTATGCATGCTACCTCCTGGACGACCTTTAGGGTCCTTAAAAGCAGACTTAAAGAATGTATCACAGTGAACTCAACTGTATCCACATTGATTTTTCCAAAGGGTGCAAAACCTCTGCCCTAGGTTAAGAACAATAAACCTGAACGCAAAAATGCATGCCTAAATCCTATTTGCAAACACATAAAAATTAAATTTAAGTAAAATAATTACTTAGTTAATTGTGGAGGCCCAAGTAGGTAGAGGGTGCGGTTATCTGAGAGGTTTGAGCCGTAGAGTATTGCAAGGCAGCATTCTGATGGTTGGAATGAATCTAGGGAGTAGCGTTTGAGTACCGCAGCCAGCTCCGGTTCCCTTTCTCTCTCCCGTAGAGTTCCAAAAGATATGTCTTTCACCTGATACAACTCTAGAAACCCTTCCTCCAGACTAATCTCACCTCCGCTCCACTTAGTTCCTGCAATCATGCATTACATTATCGATTAATATTCATTATTTTTTTTTATTGTAGATTGAAAATGGTCTGAAATTATTATTTAAGCCTATCACACAGATAATGTTGTTATTACTAAAATTTATTTCTATATATTTATGCTTATGCATAATGTAAATTTATTCATAACAAATTCAGTCTTACCCAGACAGTAAAAGAGGTAATCCTCCAAAAAAAAATAAATTTAAAAATATAATATACAGAGTCAGTAAAACCTTATACACTCATCAACATACATTTGATACAAAATTTATTATGAAAAAATAGAATCACATCTACATTTAACACATATACTCCACCAGATAGTGTTTTCTGATCTGACTCATGTGGTACCACCTGATCTATTATTTTACTGATAAAAAAAATTAAGTGATAACAGTAAGGTAGATTTATTAATAGAACTTAAGTAGCTGCCCATTAATATTTCAATGCTGTATGAACACCAAGGATAGCAACAAGGAGCCCTGTAAGGAGGGGTTGGCCACGTTACATACTTCACTAATGTGATCTGAGTAGAAGAAAATAATATTTTATGGATCCAAACCAGATTTTTGGAGTTTAGACAGTGCTGCTACTCTTAATTGATAGGTAATGAAGAAGTATTGTTAATCAAAAATCCCTTTTCTTTATAAATGAAGACTACAAAGGAAAAAATTGAATGTCACATTTAGGTTAAACTCTATAAATACCATTTTAAACTTTGGAACACCATTAAAAATTGATAGAACCTCAAATAAGAATTAAATTTTAGTTATGGCATCTTTGAACATTTGTACAATATTTCGGACCTTTGAATTCTACTTATTCAACTTAACAATTACAATATTCCGAACAGCCATGTAACACCGTGTTTGCACACTGCAATTGGCTACACATTTTGTGAGAGACACATATGAACTGTTCTAAGATCAGACATTACGTCATTAAGATGTTGGCTCGGCATTAAGCCATGTCCTGCATCGTTTCGTGATGTAATGCTGAGCCAACATATTAATGTCAGATGTTGGAACAGTTCCTATGTGTCACGCTTGCGTGGCACACCCCTTGGTGTCTCTCACAAATTGTGTAATTACAATATTAAACTTTTTATTTTCCGTGGTTTTCAAATGCATTTTGCAGGAGATTATTTATCCAATAAAAAAGAGTGTTAACCAGTTAAGTTGAGTCAATCCCTATGCTAGTTAAAATAAATAAACCCAATTAAAAACATAAATGGTTTACAACTAAGAATGACATATTTTTATTAATGTTTCATTTACCTATGAATTCCTCTGGGTTGACGGCAAGATTGTAATCGGGCAATGAAGTAGATGATGTCTTGAGAGTAGACCAAGAAGGTTTGAACCAAGACAGTACTGAGCAGGAGCGTTCCAATCTTAAGTATACGAGACAATTTCTACCTCCTTCAGGCTCCCAGTGAACTCCAGTTGTACCGTGGTGAACCACCTGCATCAGATTTAACAGGTTTTTATTTTGCATATTATTTATTATTTATCAAGTTGTTATTAATATTGACTATACATAATATAATACACAAAATTACATAAAGGGGCAAAAATAGTTTAAATGAATCAACCTTTTTAATTATTTTTATAAGTATAAATAAGTTTCTTCTCACATTTCAATAAATAGAGAACTCTTCATTCACTTTTCTTTTAAAATCTGTTGAATGAATTTATCAGTATTGTTAGGGAAATTATGTTGTAGGCATCCCAAAGTGGCAGCACTGTTTTACTAAAAATTTGTATTCTTGTATGTGAAGCCGCTCCGGCAACTGTATCTTATATTATATACTCGTCTTTCAAACCAACAAATTGTTCGATCTTTTATTCCTTTTGTCAGGTTATGGGCCCAGGACGTTTTGTGAAGTTTTAAGATTGGTGCGAAAGACAATAAGTGAAGTGAGACTAAATAAAAACATTCGAGACGCGATTGTTTTCTTTTAGAAATTACGTATTTCATTATAGTCACGTGGTTGTTCGTTTGTGAGCCGTACATTGAAACAACGAGGGAGCAACTTTAATAAGGTAATTGGAAAATTTTTGAATTATTTCAGCAATAATGAATACTGAAGACGTTAAGTTGCCGAAATTAAATGGAGATAATTATTTTCAATGGGCTGTAAGGGCGAAGGCGTTCCTCATACAAAAATCGTGTTGGGAAGCCGTTAGCCCTGGCTTCGAAAATAAAATTAGTGAACTAAAACGAGAAGAAGTGCTACAAAACCAAAAGGCTCTGAGTATTTTATTACTTATCGTTGACGACAGTCATTTAGACGACATCGGTGACTGCGTCTTCGCTAAAGACGCATGGGATATTCTTGAAGAAGTCCACGCAAATTTCTCATTGTTACATAGGGTAATAATGTTAAAAGAACTGGTTAATGTGGTTAAAACTGAACAACAAACTATGCAAGAGTACCTAAGTAAAATTCAGAACATTAACAAGAAACTCTCCAAAGGAGGCCTAAACTTTGATGATGAAGTTATAGCGATGTTTTTCTTGTTAGGCCTTCCTATGGACCAATATGAAGGGCTAGTTAGATCTCTTGAGAGAGATGATTCTGTCTTATCCACTAAGACGGTGAAAGGGAAGTTACTTCTTGAGGAGAAGCGTATGCAAAGAGAGAAGGGTGAATCTGGTGAAAGTCCCAAGCACCAAGCATTATTGTCCCAAAATAAATTCCCAAATAAGAATGGTCCGAAGCATTTTAGTAATAAAAATATTTTGTGTTTCGCTTGTGGTGAAAGGGCTGGCCACATAGCGAAAAATTGCCCTAAATTTGCTAAAGAAAACGCAAAGAAAAACACTAAAGTAAATGAAGCCAAGTACAAAGCTTTGATGACAAAGACACATAATGAAGACCTGAAGAAAGGAAACACATGGTATTTGGATTCTGGTGCATCACATCATATGACCNAGGGATGTGATGAAAGTTTTGTTGCTGAGCGTGTAAAAGATTTGAAAATTTAACAAGTCCAACCACAGTTAGATTTTCAACTTCTATTCACGTAGCAATGTTTAAACCAGAGTTAAGAATTTCACAATTCAGAGAAACAAAGTTATAATCTCAACTCCATGTGTGCACTGTAATAAAGTTATGTCTGTATTATTATTGTTTTAATGATATGGCCACTTTTGGTTTTTAGCCACTTAAGATGTGGATCTGCAATATACACAGAAATTAGTCAAAAGATCATGTTTGTATCCTGTGACAACTTATTATCTAATCTATTATCTAAAATCCACGTCTATAACTCTAACATTTTAGAATCTGAACTCTGTTTCACACTTCTTCAACTATTTTTTAGGGTCCATCGGCAAAACCAAAGACCCTTATATTTTCCTTCATATGAAAGGGTACGTTGAGCTGTTTACAAAAGTATATAATTTTTGGTTATAGGCTTTGATAGGGTGAGCGTAAAAAAAAAAAAAAATCCTGGATTTCTTCGACCAAAAGTAAAGATACCACTTTTCGGAAATTTTCATTTTATTTTTTATTTTACTGACAAAATAAGGTTGTTTTTTTTATAATTATGCTCTTTTGGATGTATTTATATGTTTATAGTCCAGTTCAGTGGCAAAAAATGCTTTATCAGAAGTTTTATTTATGTGTTTTGAGAATATCAGACCCATAGGATAGTTCAAAGTAGGCCTTTTTAGCATTTTAAAAAGCACCATCAATAGGTACTACTTAAAGAAATACAGTGTTGCCAACGGACCCCCGCTGTGTACTGACTAGCTCACACTTAACCTGTTTATTATCTTCTTTCTATTTTCTCAAGCTATTCTCCTTTAAAAATTCCAGCCAGACTGCAAATAACGTACATGATATTTCAGGTCAAAGCTATAAATACAAACCTTGGTGGCACTTGAAGGTTTCTTAGTGGATCCTGAAAGTTCCTCACTCTAGCACTGTAGTGTTGGTGAAATGATGCTATCTTATCCATGACTGCCTGAGTCTTATAGATCTTGTCCAGGTTGATAAGACCACCTGGACCGATCCTAGTGAAGTAATGGTCCTCACCATTGTAGTCTGATATGAACTGAACACAAAATAAACATATTAGAAAGAGTTATAGAACAAAAGAGTTAATAGAAAGAGTTATAGAACAAAAGAGTTAATAGAAAGAGTTATTTTAAAAGTTATAGAAACAGATTGTGATACCATTAAAGTTATTGCCCATAACAGATATTATGTGTTTTAAAAATAACTACAATAGACATATTTATGAATATAGTTTTACATTCAAAAAAATACTAATACCCAAAAGGCAAAATTAAGAACAACTGGAGGACATGCTCCTCTTCCATATTCAATAATTAACACTTAACACTTAATTAAAAGAAATAGAGAAAAACTCAGGAAATATTTAATACAGGCTGCTTGCAACACCTTTAGTCAGTTTTAGTTAAAATCCTGTCAGTATTCATTAGCCTTGTAGTATTTTGATAATAAACAGTTAATTTTTGCAAGTAAATTTTGCTCATTGTTTTATCCACTAGAGTAGATATCAAGTTTAGTAATAATTTAAAAAAAATAGTTCAAGAATGAAATTATGACATTTGCAGTAAAGTTTCATGTTTTCCCACAATTTCCTTAGGAACAACTACATATCTTTACAAAATAGAAAATACTTCTAAGATAATAGAAAGAAAAAGAAAAATTGAATTGTAAATACATTTTATGGTGTGTAAAAGTAATGTCAAATGATATTTTATTTTAAAACTAGCTATATTCGATGTAAACAAAATCAAAATTAAATAAAACAAATTTAAGAGGTTTTGAAACCATGTTTAATCTCTAAAATTGTCATGATCAAAAGTCAGCTAATTATAGCCGTGCCCCTTGGACAAAAACTCTAAGCCCCTAGTTGAACCCAGCCTTTTTGTGGTTAACAATTCAAACCTAGGTACATTTATTGGATACAAATTCTCAGTTTTATAGATTGTATTGGTAGAAAAAGTACCCTTTTTCAAAATATTTGGTTTCCAAATTTGATTTAAAAACTTTAAATGTCTCTTGGTTCGCCAGGAAGAACAACCTATTTCAACTTATTTGACTAATAGATTTTTTTTCTTACATATTATTGTACACCAGCATCTGAGGTAGTAATTGGAAATAAGTGCGGTGTCTGCCTGTCTTGTAAACTAGATAAAACGATAAGTCTGAGGCCTTAGCCTTTGCCCCTTTTGGATTTTAGCTCCTCTGATGATGATGATGATTATTATTATTATTACTAGGAGGCTTCGCCCCCTACTCGCTTCGCTCGTCAACCCCCCCCCCAAAAAAAGGCAGCGGCCGCTGCTTAGTATAGAGTATTAGAATTATTTTGTCTATTTATTATAAGAACCGGGGACCGTTTAAAAATTTTAAATCCGCTGTAATAGTTTGTGCACTTAAAAATAAAGATATTACCTCGGAACAAAAATATTTTATATTCTAGACCTTAAGTTTCACTTTTAATGCGTGAGAGCCTCACACATATTTCTTTATTTGTTACCAAAAAAAAAAAATTGTTTGTTTTGATTTTATGGAGTTCAAATATATATAATAACTTATCTAAATAAAACATATCAATATAGTGACGACAATTTTATCAAAACTAAAGTTCTAATTATTAACATTACATTTTTGATAGACTTTAAATAGATATAATAACTCATCTAAATAGTGACCGAGACTTTTATCAAAACTAAACTTTATAATTATTAAGATAAAATTTATGATTTACTATCGATAAAAGTAAAGGTTTGTGTGTTGATTTGTTAATCTTTAAATAGATTTCATAACCTATCAAAATAGTTTTGATTTTGTTGTGTATTGAAAGCTGTCACTTTTTGATTAAGGCATATAAATAATCAAACGCTTTCTTTATTACACCGTCCTGTGTTTTGTTTATTTCCTCGGGAATGACAGTTCCCCATGCATTCTTAAGCGGAATTTACTATGAGAACCTCCCCTTTCTCCTCCCGAGAACCTCCCCCTAACCCCTCTTATCTCTATCGCACTCTTACAAACATTTAATTATATATCACTCTCACTGAACTTGTTTGTTTACAAAACTTTTTTAATAATATAGATAGATTATTATTATCATCACTTTTAAATCGTGACCTTATGCCTATCTAAATCTTGGCAACTATTTACTTAATTCAATTTTAAGATACGCACTTCTAAGTTAGTTCTGTCTCCTGACGGAGCCAGAACAACAAGACTTGGAGTATTAGAGAGAATGTCTCTGAGATCCCTGAGGAAGGCACCAAAGAAAGGAATAACCCGGCACTCGGGCATGAGAAGAGCCCTGGACAGAGCCCTTTCATATTCCACCGACAACAAGGCTGCTGATAAAAACTCTACTAGCGGAACAGGTTCCTTCTCCGTTATGCTCAGCCAAAATGGTTTTAATTTGGTTGACCTGAAACAAAATTTCATAGTAAGTAACGACACGAAAAAAAGATACCAAAAGTACACAATAGGTTTATAACTACTTCATTTTATAACAATGCACCAAAATCACAAAATCTCAACCAAAATCACTTCAGATATAAAAACAGAAAAAATCTTGGCTTTCCGTGCAATTCTTGCTTTTCATTCAAGTTGATAAGTTTTTATTTAAACGAAGAAAGATATGATTTTCCTTGAGAAAATTTAATAAGTTGATATATTTTAAGTAACAGCTAAGTTTATAGCTGTTATTTGACTATGTTTGTTGTATTGACTGAGATTTTGTTGTAATCAAACATAAATTAATCGTTTATATCACTTGTTGAAAGAAATCAAACTCTGAATTAAAATATAAGTTTGTTGGTTTTTACCATAATTTAAAATTAATTATAAGCCAGACCGGTTTGAGCCTTTAAAATAGAAAGATTTAACAATTTATAAAATTACGATGGCTATCTTCAGTGACTTTTATTTCTAGACTGGTATCATTCTTTAGGCTGAATCCAGTCTGATTTATAATAAATTAAAAATTGGCTAATTAATTTATTGGTATAGACCAATAAAATTATATCTTATAATTGCAGTGTTTTATTTCTTTCAACAAGTGATATAAATGATTAAATTTTCAAAAACCTTAGTAGTGAATAATTTAAATTTACAAAATTTTAATATTTCATAACTAATTTTTTATCAAAACAGATATAATTTAGGCACTCGTACCTTGTTATACCTTTTTTTTTTACTTTTTAGCATAATTATTTGAAGAAAACCTTATTAATATATTTAAAGAGAAAATTGATATCAGAGAAAAAGCTTGTAGGTGAAGTAAATGATCATAAAACTAAACCACCTTATTTCTGCCAATAAATTATGATATTTTAGAAAGCCGGAATTCAACCAAAAATAACAACAATCGTATAGGAGAAATACAGATATAGTTGATGAAACAGTGCAATTATACACTGTTCATATAAAAACAGTGGAGAATATCTTGAATTTTTTTTGGATTTGACACCATTTGTATTGGCAAACAGCAAACAATATTGCTTTGTAAAATATCTGGGGATATGGTGAGAGGTTAGACGTTTTTATTTATGACTATTTATTTCGCAGCTTAGCTCATTCTTAATATTTCACTTCTTTGAAGAGGGATTACATATAAAAACATCTAAGGAGCAGGGCTTATATATTTGATTTTTATTATATCCCTCGTACTATGTAATAAAATTCAGTTCATTGACTGAGTTTCAAGTCAATTTATCGTGAAGATCTGTCAAGCTTTCGTCCTATTGTGTCATCATGTCTTTAATCTCAGTTCTTGTAAAGCCCACTTTCAAATGCGGTTTTCATCAATTCAGATTACCTATAATTAGTTTGTCTTAGTGATGAATGGTGAATGGTGACTTGCAAATGTCTCTATTCATTCAGGTTAATTAAATCACTTTCAAAGCAGATTTTCTGCTTTCTATTGCCAACAAACTGCTTGCTTATTTCCTGAACCAGCTTTGAAATGTTCAAATTCAAATTGATTCGTATCAAATTTAAATTTTAGACGATTTCACTAAATAAAATAAGAGTATAGACGATTTTTATTTGCACCTAGATAATTTTTTGTTCAAAGAAATACCTACAAAAGACACCAACATTGATTAATTTTCGTACATTACAAGAAACCTTTGATTTGATATTCTTAGTTCATGAGTCATGACGTATTTCCCTTGCAATTCAGAAAGCATTAGCTTAAAAATCGTCAATTATTCCTGTCACAGTAAAGATAGAAAGAATAGAAGGGGATAATATAGTTACAAATTTCGTATTAATTCACTTTTCAGACATTGTGGTGCGGATTGAAAGTGACATTCATGACAGAGAGGGTTACATTTACATAAGTATAAGAGAGACAATATCTCCTAACTTAGCCTCCTCATTCAATTTAGATAACTCGTTTCTGTTTTTAGTCATGTTTTATTTTATAACTTGGTCTTAAAACTATTGTTGTATTGTCATTTTAGAAATAACCAATTATTCTTTACTGCCAAATCAATATTAATTGAAGCGAGCGTAAGCACGCTCCTTACATTCAACGAAATATGCTCCGTGTCTGTTTGTCTGTGTGTCTGAAACGTACGACTATAACTTGAGTAAAAGTTGTCCGATTTAGTTGAAATTTGGTATACATGTTCCTTTTACTAATACTCAGGACGAGTTCGTTGGACAGCGTGATCCGTCCAAGAGTTCGCGTGCCCGCAATGCTCGCGTAAACATGAGCTTCAAATTTGACATTGGAATTTTAGGACAGAAAAAAAATTCTATCATCATCTATTCGATGAGACAAACATTTTTTTTTATCACTAATGAAGTGATACGTTTTATAATAATTGTTTAAAGCTACTGGGGGTGGTTAAGATTCTTATAGTCGTGTAGTGTATAGGCTTGTTTAGGAAGTAAAGCTTTGTATCGAGTACCCCCACACTGCCCTCTTCCATTTATCTTCAACTATGACATTCATCATAACTAACAAATTTCAATATTCAGTGAATTATTGCAATACGCTCGCTTCAATGACAGAGCCAGGCGATGCCTAGTATTAGACAACTAAATGAAAACACTATATATAATATATACATACATCATACATTATGAATTCTTCTTTATTTATTTATTTTTTAAATCAGAGATTATTGAAGCGAGCTTAGTAAGTTTCCTACATTCAACGAAATTTGCTCCGACTCTGTGTGTCTGAAACGTACGACGGTAACTTGAGTAAAAGGTGACCGATTTAGATGAAATTTGGTACACCTGTTCATTTTACCAATTTTCAGGATAAGTTCGTTGGACAACGTTGTCTGCCCAAGCAGTCGCGCGCAACGCTCACGTAAACGTGCGATTCAAAATTAAAATTGGAATTTATTCGATGAGAATAACATTTTTTTTCAAATAAAATTTTGTAATAAAACCAACAGAGACAACGCTGTGAATGAATAAAGATCGTTAAAACTATTAAAGCGGGTCTAAACGTTTAAAGTAGAGAATAAACGTTTTTACCGATATCGATATCTAACGTTTTAACGCAAAGATTTTAATAAAACTTCATATACATCGTCTAAAGTAAAATTGAAACAGGTATGTAAAATTTCAACTTGATACAAGCAGTAGTTTTTGTGTAGTAAAGTTGTTGAAAATGACTAAATGACAGACATATATATATTTTTAATTTATAATATTTGATTGACCAGTGTTTTATAAGTCAGTTTGTAATAAAAACTCAAAGAGAAAAAATGTGTTATTATTATTAAGTGCATTTTGCACAAAGGTCATACATTTTATTATAATTGAAAATGAGTTGCGTGGTTAGAGGAATAGTAAGAATGCAGGGCAATTGGCTTTTATTTTTGCTTAAATTTTTTTCACGTAGCATGAAATATCCGCCATTTTTGATTGCCCGCAAATTTTGAATATTTTTAGTAACAGCTGATATATGTGTAGTTAAAAAACAAATTTCGGGTGACATGACTTATCCGCCATTTTGAATTAAAACAACTGATAATTTTGAGTTTGCTATATTTTTCCTGTGTGAGCCTCAAAACTATCTTTAATACTCCAAAGTTTCATGTTTTTATCTTTTTTGATCTAAAAGTTATTGGCACCGTACAGAGTGATAGACAGACAGAAACGAAAATAAAAGGGGTTCTTTTTGTTTGGTTTTACCAACAAACTTCTAATAATGGAAATTTAATCATCATCATCATAATCACAAAGGCCAAAACAAGTGTTTATTGTTTTAGTCAGCACATTTACAAATAGGTGCCTGCATAGATTATAGTACATAATATGTAGTTAAAATAGAGATAAGGGACGATTAAGGCAGGGTAATAATTGTTGTGGGAAGGAATTTGGATCCCTCACTCCACTCATCTGTCTTCCCCATTCTTATCAGTTAACATCTTCAACTTTGATTTGACTCATTACCATTAACTATCTTCTATTTGATCAGCAATACTTGTACGCTCACTGCAATGATTGAGTCACGTGATGCTTAGCTTAGTATTATTTTGAAGAGATTTCCTGTCATTGTTTTGTTTATTGACTCCTATAGCGGAACTAATATTCCCTTAAAAAGATTCCTCTATACATGTTGTATAATAATGACAATAAATAATGAACGTGTGATATAACTTATTTAGAAATCATATGTTATACTAAATTACATCTGACTTCAAATGATTCACAACTTAGCATACATGATTAACAGCATACATAATTGGGATAAAAGGAATACGATTTTACGTATCACTATTTCTAATTAATTCCCATTTGAAAATTAGACATGGAATTGAAAATTGTTGTTTCAATTTAAAAGTCAATACAAAGTATTCTCTTCCAAAAGATTTGTCAATTAGATTTCCAATTAATTTTCAAAGCGGTGTAATTAACGAGCGTATAGCTGGACAAATTCGTTTGCTATAAAACGTTTACCAGATTTATCAAAGATAAGAAGATGTAAAGTCTATCTGTAAATGGAATTGCTTGTTTGGATAAAAACAAACCTAAAAAATGTCAAATTATTTTTTCAAGCAAGCTAAACCTTTGCTTAACATAGCTAAACCAATTAATTAACGGATATTATAAAAGTATGTTTACATATATTTTCTTAAATAGAATATTTTCTTTAGTCTTCGTCACATTAATTAAATTTTGTAATATATTCTAACCTCACTTAGCTATTAGTGCAATTACTGGCTTCGTGTAAACATTTGTTATTCCTGAATTTACTACCGAAATTTCTCCATATCTAGAATTGCATCGATTACCTACTTAAAAACGGTCATGTCCCTCTGCCAAATATCAGAGCGATTGCTGATTTTGAAGGGGGTCATATAGAGATAAAAGTTTTACCCTTAAGCCTGGTTTACACGATGCCGATTGGCGAGACAACTGGCGGGGCCAATTGGCCTCACGGATTGTGGGACAATCGCTGGCCAGTCCAGTTGAAAAAAAATGCCGTTTACACGTGGATATAAATTGTCCCAGCAATAGAGGTCGAGAAATAGACGATTTTTAACACTTTTTTGTTGTTTTTCAAGTTCTATATTGAAAGTGCCTTGTAAAGAATTAATTTTAGCCTTCTCTTTATCCACACTAAATCCTTCGATATTCATTTTATTGACAATCTCTACGAGTGCCGTTTGACGGGCATTTATATCTTTTTAAAGATTATCATGCATGTCCCACAAACATCTATGTTCAACCAATTTTAAATAAGTCTCATCGTTGAACTTCGGAGCCATTTTACGCGTAAACATAGATTAAGTTATAAAAAATTCCGTCAAGTACTTGCCAGCAAGTTACTAAAAGGGTTTCTTCGGTCATAAGAATTAATTATAATTATATATTTTTTTAAACAAAAACATCTATTGTTAACTTTTAAAAATCAAGATGTGCATATATTATTATTCTTTACTATCTTCGGTATGCGCTTATTGAATTCTTTTAGGGGTAAAATGGCCACCAATTTGGAAACAAAATATATTTTTGTGAACCAAATTTCAATACCTTTCAAATGATACCCAACTTCGATTTTTCAAATCACAAAAATTTTGGGGCCCCCTAGTTACGCCCCCCTAAAAATTCTAAAATTTTACTTTTTTTAAATCAACTCCTGGAAATTTTATTGGACTACAGAGATTTATATTTATGTATTTTTGCCTTATTTTAGGACCTATTCTAATGGGGTAGTGCAGGGGGGGTAAATTTTGGGTTTGTTTGAATTTTTTGGGGGGTAAAATGGCCGCCATTTTGAAAATGCGATATATATTTGTAATCTACATTTCAATACCTTTGAAATGATACCCAACTTGAAAATTACAAAAAATGTAAAATATTGCGCGGTGATCGCAATTGATCGCAGATCGCAGAAATTTGGAGTGTTAAAGTTCGCAATAGGTTTTCTGTTTTTGGGCAAAAAAGTTTAACTTATATACCAAATTTCAAGTCAATAGCGTCATTAGGTTGGGAGATATAATACAAGATGCGACGGACGGACGGACGGACGGACGCACTACTAAAAGCATAAGGGTTTCTAGGACGACCTCGAAACCCTAAAAATGGAGCTTAGAAAAAAAGCAAAATCACAGATTAAATTGAGAAAAAATATAATAACGAGAATACAGAGTAATAGGAAAGAAAGAAACTGTCTCAGACTGGCACGACGCAACTGTCCTATATCGTTCACACGCTGCCAATTGTCGCTGCAATTCCGAGATCCGGTGGTGGGGGGAGCACCCCCCGACAATCAGCTGGGCCCAGTTATTGTCCTCAACCTACTCCTGGAGACAATAGCTTGCCAGTCCAATTGTCGGGACAATAGGCAAGCCAATTTTCCTAAAACGTTTACACGAAGCCAGTAATTGCATGCTGTCAACTGGCTTCTTTCAATTGTCTTGCCAATTGGCATCGTGTAAACCAGGCTTTAGGAAACTTTATAAAAGAGGGCCATCATTGATGCGTCGAAAATAATTACAATAAAAGTTGCGGGAGGAAAATCGCTCAAGTATAATCGGGGATAGCGCATATTAAAATGTATCGGAATTTATTGATTTATCGGCTAAAACTAATAATTTGGTAAAAAAGGAATTTGGTTATTGTATTGTCATCGAATAGTACATAATCTGTGCAAGTTTCAGCTTTTTTCAGTAGTTGGGAAGCGGGTCAAATTTAGGTTACAAGCTTTGTCCCAGGCTAGCATATGAAGCTAATTAAAAGCGTGTAAAACATAGAAATTTAATTATAATGGTCCAAAGCAAAGAGTAAAGAATGAGGAGTTTTATTGGTTAATAAAACCTCAAATTGCTAACTAGATTATAGTTAGTTGTAAAAACAAACACTTTACACTTGTTACATGATCATAAGTTTCGTCACATTGGGGATTTTTGGGGTGAAAACAATGCTTTAAATACATCCCCTTGAGAGAGGAGGTGATGAAAAATAAGTAGAAATACTTTTGATACTAACCTAAAGACTTTTTTACTCGATAATACCTATTAAAACTTCAACTGAGCCCCGGGTAAGACTGTCTTAGAATTGCTAAGGTTGCTTTATACCACCCAAAACAATGTCTGTTAGATGAATATGTTTCGGTGTAGAGAATTCCTCTTGTTGGATGAATGTGTCGAGGCCAGATGAAGAATGTCGATCTACCGATGATTAAGCCACTGAAGCAAGTAGTTTCCGCCGGCCTACAACAAACATAAGCGGCTGGAGGCCGAAAGAAACCCCTGCCCCAGAGGCTTATGATATTCTTCAGATGGTGATGTCCGTCTTTTTCCTCTATAGCGTTCCACTTGATGGGGTTGGAGATTCTGTTTCGTTGTATAAATTTCCTAGGTGCATTAGATATTCAATAATAAATGACGATCGTAAACTATTTTTATGTTTTCAATTGCTTATCCATTTTTATAGTTAGCACTATTATTTCAGTCTGTATTGACTCCAGGCATTAGGAGTTTTATTGAAACTAAATTTGAGAGTTATCAAATTAACCTTAAAATTAAACTTTTTGTCCTAGTTACAAAACAGAGATACTAGTGTAACAACAAGGGATATAAACTGATTTACATTCTATTATTATTTGACAATTACTACGTTTCTATGAGTTTTAAAAACTGTTTTGGTTTGAAACCGAAAGTGTTTCCATGAGGAGTTTTCACAACAATTTGAAAACTATAAACTCCCAGATTAGTTATATGTAGTTATGTCAGGTTATCATACCTCTGCTTATCACACCTATTGCGAATGTCTCAATACCCGTTTTCATGCTTTTTTTTTCAAAACAATTTCAATATACAAATCCTGTTGTGACCACGAACACAAAACGTTTTGAAATCCCCGTTTCCATGGGATTTTGAATTTAGAATACCAATAACGTTTTCAAAACGGTTTTGAAAACTTATGGAAACATAGTGATTATTATTAGTCAGATTAAAAAAAAAAATTGAAAATAGTGTTCCGAGCTAAAAAAGAAAAAGTTATATCGGAAAACTGGGGAAACGGGTGATAAAATGGAATAAAGAGAAGAGAGTTTCCGACGAGGACTTCTGCAAATATAGATTAAATTGGTTATAGTACTTTTATGTACATTTTATCAGAGGGATATAAAAGGTTTGCTATAGGATATTGGTATGGGAAGAGAGGATTGCGATTGATTCCACCGTTGAGTTCACTTGCTTAATCACTAATCCTTTATCTATTCTGTGCCTGGGACTCTATTTTCTCCGGGTGATATTTACAGCTTTGTTTTCGATATCGACCTGAGGTTGAGTTTATCCTTTCTTTGCACCTACTGTTTACCTCTTGACCTCATCGGGTCAGTGACATAATCCATCGCAGTTATCTGTTCGACGCAGTTTCCTCTCGAAACAACTGAATCCCATACTTCTATGGAAATTAATTCACTAGTCAATAGAGTTATTCTTCCAGGTTAATTGCTGCTTACAGATCATTTCATAATTTGTAAGTGGTCAGGTTTTTGATTACACAATTTACCGATATCTTTGTTAAGAACACAAAAAAGTACGAAAATAAAAAGTTTCAATATAAGCAACATTAATCTCACGTGCTAAAGTTTCTACTTCGCCTGTTGCATATTGTTTATATAAGAGGTGATGTATAAAACTTAAGGACGTAGAAAAATTAAAAATTAAATTAAAGTTATTTAAAAAATAATATAACTTCAAAATTACATCAGAAAACAAAACCGCAAAGAGGCCTGAATGTAGCATATATAAACCGTAGTTTACATAGTTCCCTGCAAATGCGGGGACAGATTTGTAACATTAATAAAGTTCAAAGGAGCAGCATTTCAAATTTAGTGGTTGGGCGCCTTACAAACCTTCCTCTACACCTGAATTGGTAGCCACATAGAAGTATAAAGGGAATTGGTAATGAATCTGGTCTTCTTTCATTGCCTCGTGTTTCATAAGGCAAAACTACGAAGATCTCATAGTGAAGGGAGAAATATGGAGGATTTTTGTTAAATTTTAAAACTGGTCCGCCTTTTATGACTAAGTCATATAGCAAGCTTTTACCTTTCCCATACCTGATAGTGCTTTCGAATAAAACCTCAGGTATTGGAAATGAATCCAATATTACTAGAAGATCTTATTTGCTATTTCAATTTCACTGATTTGCTCGATAATTGACTTAATAATTAAAAGCTATATTTTCTTAAATTATAAACTATTTACTTGAGGCCGGCAATGATTTCCATGGCTCCGTTGAAGTTACCGATGTTCCAGCAAGTGAGAGCTACCCTTAGTATGCAGGACAAAACACACTTTCTATCTTCATGTGTTGGTTGTGAGATGATGAGGTGCGTCACCCACGAGCTAACCTGAAATCAAAACAAAGAATTATAAAACTGTAGTAGTTTTGAATTAAATTTTCAACAGGAAATAGAGTAGGTGGAACTACCTGCTTTTGTTAAGTGGTAGAGGAAAAAAAGATCATTTTGGATTCGTAATAAAGATTGAGCAATGCAGCGCTGAAAGGCTATATTGAGCGTTAGGTAGATTATGCGGTTGGTCACTTTAGCTCATGTGTATGATGGTCAATTATATACCAAGCTTATTTCACTATGGAAATTGGATTTAAGATGAAAATTCCTCAATATTCTCAAGTTAAGTAAATAGCTTGAAAGATACTTAATAGGATACAAAATGTTCGTGTTTGAAGGCAGACATCTTTTTGGTTCGATGAAGAAGGTCTCTAAATTAGATCGGTTGGTGCTCATTTTTTTCTCTATGAGGACGGTGAAATGGCAAGGAAGTTAGACGGAAGAAATGGAAAGAAGGTTTAAGCCAGGTTTCCAAGGTGTGGGCACCTTGGAACGTGTGTACAATGAATCTTATTTTAACGCAAACTTGTACGATGATCTATTATAAAATACATACGTTTTGCAATATTGTAGATCTTAAGTCAATAGGTTGCTGCTCAAATGTTTCTCCATGAGGACGTTAAAATGATAAGAAAGTTACTTGGGTTGCAAAGTGTGGACACGTTGGAACGTTCTCGTATGTACTACGAATCTTATTTTTACGCAAACTTGTACGATTATCTATTAGTGTACGTTTTGCAATTTGGTAGGTGCCATCACAAGATAATGGAGAACAAAGAAGAAACTATGTTTTCATTAAAATGGATAAATGACATAAGATCTAAGGTAATTGAATTCAATAAACCATTGCTTACAAGGAAGATATATACCTCGTTAAATCTTTGAATGAGGGTGTTGACCGAAGTGGACTGGCTAGAAGTGTTTGACTGGTCCTGCTGTCCAGTGGTGTTGGAAGGGGCGGTGGCGGAGGAGGCTGATTGAGTTGGAGGTGGCGCACCCAGGTCGAGGGTGACCTGTCTGAGGTAGTCTATTGGTGGAACCTGGTAGAACAGGCGCTCCTCCGAGTCAGCCAGGTGGAGGGCCAACTCCTCAGGGAAGTGGAGTAACTTATACAAGTCCTCCAGCTCGCTGCTACTCCCCCTCACCACGTCTATAGCACAAAGAAACAAATTAATATTTTATAAGAAACAAATATACTAGTAAATTATACATATTTGGGTTATTAATAAGGTATATATCAAAGGTTTACTGGTTCATAATAGGTTTGTTCCAACTAAGCAAAGAACCATCCGCGGGGTCGTCACAGACATGCGCAATGGATAAACGCCGTTCCAACCCGGCTTGGGACTGCCTTCCGTACAGTCTTCCAAACAATTTAAACTGTTCCAACTTACGCATAGATCGTTGCGAACCGTGTATAGTACGGTCCAAACGATCCTCAACTAGAACCAATTATCGGCTTGTACGACATGCGCAGTAATGTCAATCGTCACACATGTCAACAGGAAGGTTCCTTATCTGTTAGGTTTCCTTGAAGTTCTGAATACTGTTCGAAAGAGTAATAAAACCTGTCCGGATTATACTTACGTATAATTTTATGATTTTAAGCTTTTACAACTACAGCCTATTATTGTCAACTTTATTTAATTCCAAAAAATGAACAACAATGTTCCCCAATGTCTGAAACGGATTGTTTTCCTAAGAATTTTTGAAATTGGAGACAAACAAAGTGTCTTTCTTTTGAACGATTACATAGCTTCTTTCACCTTCGGTAAGCTTGGAAGCAAAATACAAAGATATCTTACTAAAACTATCTTTGTTCGTTTTATCATAGTCTTAAATCTGAATCCTAAAATAAAATGTTATTAGGATTTAAATTTCTACAGTGTAAAAGGGTTTGATAAGGGAGCGTTAAAACAAACATGTCATTCCCTACCTCTTTAAAAGAGATAACAGTGTCAAAAAGTTGTAGGTAACGAACCGAAGTGACAATTCAACTGAACGTCTGATAACAAGTGAGAAGAGAAGGCAAGAAGGATCAGGCAAAGATCTCACAGGAAACTTCTGCTTGAAGGTGACAATCTAAATAGCAAAACCTTGATAGAAACTCCCCGAAACCTTAAACCAAAAACAACTAAAGGGCTTAACAGCGGAACGGAAACACAAAAAGACAATATTCGGGTCGGCCTTAAAGTTGTTTGAACAGTTTGTTATTTAGCTAAGTTTAAGAAAGTAAGTTAAAGACGGGATCCGAACAGCCCTCTGGCTGTTTTACCAGTAATGGAAAATGTGGTTGCGCAATCGTTCCCAGTCAAAAACCCTAAGGGCATTTTCCCTCAAACCCTTTAGATAAGTGTTAATATACCACCTTCTGTCTATTTCCTAATCCCTTCCCCCAAATTTACAATACCATTGTCTGGCTACAGACTGTAATACATCCAAGATATGCCAACCGTTTAAAAAGTATCTACAATTAAATTTTATCATCCCTCTATAAAAGAATTTAGATTTGCAAATTCTAGAAGTACTTTTCAATAATTAGATCAGCTTATGATAAGATAGGATTATTTGACATCGATTTAGGATAACTATTGCATAGATATTATCTACGCGACTTACTAAGATCAAATTACATTCATTTATAAGGATAATTAGAACAATCTTTATAAGTAGTAGTGAGTACTTCATTTATACAAAAAGGGAATAGCGTTTTCTGATAATTAGGTTCACTGTTAAGTTCATAATTTGATTGGATGATCTCTTTAGCAATGACATCAATAAGAGAGTAAAGTAAGTTAGACCCCTTTACGTAAAATTGCATGAATAGAAAACACAAATAGTTTTTTCTATACGTGAGATATTTGTAAAAACGTTGTTTTCTCTATTTTAACCGTTTAGGTCCGCTTTAATAGTTTTAAATTTAACGATCTTCATTAATTTGTAGCGGAGTCGCTGTTGGTTTTACTAAAAAACATGTTCGTCTCATCGAATAGGTGATAATAGAATCTTTTCCCGTCCTTAAATTCCAATTATAAATTTGAACCTATCGTTTAAACGCGCGAACTCATGGACGGATCACGCTGTCCAACAAACTTAGCTTGAGCATTAGTGAAATGAACACGAAACATCAAATTCTAACCAAATCGTTCAACTTTTACTAAAGTTATCGTTGGACACGCAAACGTTACACCAGACATACAGAGTGCATATTTTATTGAATGTAAGAATGAATGAAGAATGATCAAAAACTAACATTATTACACTAAAAAGTAATTTAAAAATGTTACGAATCTACAATAAAAACTTACCAAAAAGGTCTCATAATATAATAATCACGAACTAGCTTTCTAAACTAGACAACTTAATATATTTTTTTCACGAAAAGCAATAAAAAGCCGCACAGCGAAACTATAATACTAGAGTACAATTGTAAATATAAGTTGTACTTGAACGATTGAAGTATTACTAAAGTCTTTTTAAGGCTAAAAAACAGTAATCTGACGAAACAACCGCAAGAGGGTTGCAAATAAGAGCGGGTTATTTCCAGATTTCCATTTTTTAATGAGAAATTACAAAAAAAGTCACAAAGACCGACTAAAATGACCGGAAATTCTTCATTATGGTTCAGGAAATACCGACCTTCTCTCCTATTTATTTTTTTTATTTTTGTAAAAGTACACATCTTATATCTTTGTAAACGCTTATTATCTATTTATGCGAAAGTTTGAACGACGCTTTCACAAATATAATACTAACTGGAAAAAGGTGATGGTTGTAACGTAGTTGAGACATAGGCTTTTCCCTGAGATTCTTTCTTCGATTAAAAACTTCCTTTTATGAATCAATAATTTCATTGAACGGATTAACATCAATAATTAATGAAAAAATTAAAATCTAATGGCTTTATCAACAAATTTATTTGTTGGTAACTAAAATAAATGATTAAACTTCGATACAATTTATTTATAGCTAACTACAATATATTCGTGGTAAAAGATTTTATATAAATTGATTTATAAACAAATCGTACAAAATACAGCGCAGGAATATTATTAAGGATTTTAGTTTAGATGATTACATAAATATTTTCATTATACATTTTTAATCGGATACGGTAAAATTTTCAAAATTAATTATCTAAATATATTGTAATACATTTCATATAAATATATTTAATATCCGATGCCAGTGACTACTAACAATGAAATGAATTAAAAAAAAATAAAGACCTTCTATGTAATTTTTCGAACGAATTTAATAAAACCAACGTAACATATATCATATATACAATATATGTATATATACGTAATATACGTAACATATACAATATAGATATAGAAACATACATTTTTAAATATGATATCAAAAACTTAAAAATAAATTTAATACTTTTTCTTGCGCATTTTTTTATTTGTTTGTTTTTTTAGACCATTGACGTATTTTAAATGTATTAAAACAATGACGCAAATTGGGTTTCATCGGCCTAATATACTTTGTATTTTTTAATGATAGATTTTATAATATGTCCGGTTTTAAGTGGTTTAAAACGAATAATTGGTCTAAAATTACGTCTTGGATTGAATGAAAATTCTTTACTAACTCTTTTAAATCTTGAATGATCGAATTACTAATTTTCAGCTATTAAGCAATGAAAATGAAAAGCTAAAAATGTCATTTGTAGATAGAGTTAGGTGAGTTCTCTATGTTTTTAATTTATTTGAATATAAGGTGTATGATTTGTTTACAAATATAATTTGTAGATATAGTTAGGTGAGTTCTCTATGTTTTTAATTTATTTGAATATAAGGTGTATGATATGTTTACAAATATAATTTGTAGATATAGTTAGGTGAGTTCACTATGTTAAGATTTATTTGTTTATAAGGTGTATGATAAGCTTACAAACATGTTTTGTAGAGATAGTTAGATGAGTTCACTATTTTAAGATTTATTTGTTTCTAAGGTGTATGATAAGCTTACAAATATAATTTGTGTGAGTTCACTATATTTAGATTTATTTGATTAAAAGATGTATGATAAGCCTAGAAATATAATTTATAAATATAATTAAATTAGTTTTTTATTTTAATAAATTTATTTCACTAGGTGTACGATAAGCTCAAAAAATATAATTTATCTATTATTGATACGAAATATAAAAATCTCTGTTTATATGCGTAGAAAGTGAATCTTTTCGTAGTTGTACTCATTGCACATGCGCGTTCCAAAATGTTTTACCTTCTCGCACGATTAGAGTGTTTGTTTACATTTAACAAAACTAATTTGCTATTTGTTTGTTTGTTTAATTAAAGTAACTGTTTTTTTCTGTATTTATCATTAAAATCTAACAAGCGTAGATAAAGTACGGTACGCAACTCGTGC
>KZ651053.1:176801-192638 GCA_001010745.2 Gerris buenoi | reverse complement strand
ATCTCTGTTTATATGCGTAGAAAGTGAATCTTTTCGTAGTTGTACTCATTGCACATGCGCGTTCCAAAATGTTTTACCTTCTCGCACGATTAGAGTGTTTGTTTACATAACAAAACTAATTTGCTATTTGTTGGTTTGTTTAATTAAAGTAACTGTTTTTTTTCTGTATTTATCATTAAAATCCAACAATCGTAGATAAAGTACGGTACGCAACTCGTGCAAAACTGCATTTTGCTTTGCTCGTGTGGTTTTACTAGCCTCGCTATCGCTAGGGTACAAACTCGCATGCAAAATGCTACTTTCCGCACTAGATGCGTAATGTACTATTGCAGAGATAGTTAGATGAGTTCATTATATACTTTAGAATAGGTACATATGTTATGTTTTAGCTCGAAATAATTTGCCAAAGTTTTCTAGCTTTAGGAATACATATTTATAACAAAGAAACATTTTTAATATTTTAAAAAAAAACAAAAAAACATTAGTTTTTATAATAAAACTTCGAGAAAAAAAAAACTTTAACTTCATAATAAAACTTTTAATTTTTCGTGTGCGAGGTCGTGAGGGGTAAATAAAAATGAAGTTATTTAATTTATAAAATTGGCTATATTTCGTCCCAAGAGGGACATCATCACTAATCATCAGGCTTGTAAACAAGGTATTTTAACATGATTACCATTATCAATTACCAGTTCTATATAATTAAATGTCCTTATCTAGCAACAAATGCATACGCATATATATATTTCACACATATATCTACGACTTAATTAAACACTAATCTCTCATACCCTATGTTATGAATTTATTATAAAATTAATTTAATTATTGAGAGTTAAAGCAATTACCTGTTATACGTATACGTAAGGGTATCCATAAATAAAAGTTAGCATTAACGTTTTTATGTATTATAACAAATTGTCAAACATTAATAAAATATTTGAATAACTATCCACTTATTAAAACTTAATATATTACTCTAATAAAACATAATTGCTTATGGTAAAATATTAACTATAATAAATTATGTCCATAATAATAATTATGGAAATTGTCATAAAGTTATATTTGTAAGGTCAAGGTTAATTTAATATCAATTACTAACTTAAGTGTATTACCGACTGTCTATATTGCTATTATTAATACACAATATTAAAAAATCACAGGGAAGTACTTGCCCCAAGTACTTTTTAGGGTTTTGTAGATGAGTAAGCATACCCATTATGGAATTATGATTTCTGGTCTTCGATCTCAAGAGTCCGGGTTCGATTCCCCGGGGGGTCACAATGTTTTTTNTTTTTACTTATTTTCAGAATGTTTTTATTATCTAATATTGTCTTTATTGACAACATAGATAAATATAACAACAAATATAAATGAAAACGAAGAAATATAAAAAGACATCGGTTCAGGACAACTCAGATAAACTTTAGTCAAGTATACATACTTTTATTGTTTCAATTCTGCAGTATTCTTATAATTATTATAGTCTTGCAATATTCTTTCTTCACATTTTTTTGTGAACCATTATTTCTTTCGGGAGATCAACTTAAATCGTTTTATTATTATTGAAATTGACCACACTATCCAATTGTCTTAAAATCAAAATCAACAGAACCGATAAGAAAAATAAATGGCATCTCCCATTTGAAACTAGAATTTATCTGTCGGTTCTCAAAGAGCAGAACAAAGATCATAGACACTTTTTGAGGCTTTTAAATAAGTAAAAACCAAAAAAAATTAACTTATTGAGTTGTTAACTTTCCCTATTAATAATAAATACGTAAATATCTTAGACTATATTATGTATCGTATACTGTATGTAAATAAAAATGTATCTGATTTTCGGTCTACTGACTTATGCCCCTGAGTACACAGTGCACTTAGGCTCAGGGGCATGAAAATCACATTGTCTGCCATAATTGGCGGGACATGGCCACTCTCCACCGGTTTGTTTTTTTCAAATGCCTATTGCTGAGCTGTCTCACAGACGAACTTAGCCGACCACATATTCTTAAAAGGCGCTAAAAGATTAACTTACACTCAAAATCTTGAAGTTAGTCAAACACTTTTTTTCGCACTATCTCCTGGACTAAATTGAGTTATGGGAATAAAATAAAGTACATGCCTACATTTAAGAAAGTTGTTGTTCGATTTATCGTACCGATGTTTTTTTTTGTATAGATTGTTTAATTCTATACCGTTCGTTCAATGGATATCTACACTGGAAAGTTTTATTAGTTATTGTTAAGAAGTTTCTTCATCTGTTTAATTGTGTTGGAAGGCTATCGTAGGGGTATCTTGGTCGTGGTCTTTGATGGTAAATAATCAAAGGAAGGGAAATTATCTTGGGTAACGGTTTGAATGATTAAGTTAATGGGGGAATTTGGTGGAGCTAATCTCTTTAATGGTTTGTAAGGTTTAGTAAGCGCCATGTCCGAACTAACCTTGGCCTTAGTCCGGTAAATGAAGGAGGGCTTATGGTTATAATGGTCCATCTTTGAAACCACAATCGATAAAGACCAAAGTGCAAACCGCAATAATAGCAATCTAGCGTGGATTTACGATTAGACTTTTAAAACACCTCATTTTCACGGTTCAACTACAAAAACTAAATTGATAGTTTATTAAAATTTTACTGTTAACAAAAATGGGTTAAAACTCTTTCTCAATCAATTAAGTATAACAATAAATTTAGCATCTAAATTAAATTAAATAGTGGCATTAAAATAAATTACAACTGTCCATCCAAGTGGAACGACTATAATAAAAATTATATTAATACTTTAAATTTGCCATTATCCAGACTATTATTGATGAAGGGTGGAATATCTGGTTTTGAAATATGGTTATGTAATAATATCCTAGTGAATGGGCTAAATCTGGAAAAATACTTATTCAGCAACTCACTAGTTTGGCATAACTTAAAATATATTTTTCTACATTTTTATAGTTAATATTTATAATAGGATTACTTAGAAAACTTAAATATTATATTAAACTCACGAATCTTAATATTTAAGTAGTTTTTAGAATGCATTTTTTTTTTTTTTTTTTTTTTTTAAATAGTTATCAGGGATGAAACATATTGATTTATTTTTAAAATGCTGGACTCATTTTGGCAAATATTTTGCTTCTACTTTGAAGCGAATTTAAGCGGAGTTATAATTAAAAAACTTTCTTGATACAGCGTAATGACTAATGATTCTAGTCACGGAAGATTTGATACTTGCTTACTCAAAAATTGATTAAGTTTCTTCCCCTTAATGATTTTGTAAAAGTTCGTTCCTCTCTTTAATCTAATTTTCAGTAAATAAGAGCCCTGTTTCAAAGAGCGAAGCGGTCAGAACAAATATATTTATTTATCCGAAAATAGCGAGAAAACAACGTAGAAGTAAAAAAAAAAAAAAACTAATAGCGCTAAAAAAAAAACTGGCGCTTGAAGCGAGAAGACTAATGTGGAGATAACTAGAGTTTCCATACTGCTTTTTGTCACCCGCTAGCATTCTAGACCTAGATCTATCTCAGTTGACAGTTTCTTACATTTTCAGTTGGGAATAACTTGAGAACAAATTACTTAAATTTTTGTCAAATGATGTTAAAATTATATACTTTCTTCAATTTGTGTACTTAAATCATTCTTGGACGCTAGGTGTAAAATGAATACAATCAAAACTTGTTGGCTTTCATTTATTTAATCTTAATACGTTTCGATCCTTCACTATGCTTTTAAGGACATACTATTTATCAATATGTTTCATTTTTAGTACAAAAAGATTGTACTGAATGATGTGAAAATTACCTTAAAAGCTTTGTGATAATCCAACCAGTTTTGATTGTATTTATTTTACACCTAAAGCATTTATCAAGAATAATTTATGTACATAAATTACTTAAAATGATCTTGGGTAATTATTGGGAACAGAGACATTAGAATTGACTCAATCTTAAAAATGGTTTCATTCCGATTGATTGCGGTAGATCTAGACAACAGATTCTGGATGTAAAAGTAGCACGGATAAATTGCTTTCAATTGTCATGAAGCAACCACAGCCACTAGCACTCTTGAGAGCAACATTCTCAACTGAAAGCCTCTGCTATATTTTTAACGATAATATTCTCTGTACTCAATAAATAAGTCGCAACACTTTTTCCATTATTGTTAAGTCTTAATCTTACGTGGTATCAATAAGACAGGAATAGTGATATCAAAATCATTAGGTAATTATTTTTCAAGTCGTCAAATTCTTGGATATTAAGGCTAGGCGCACACTGGGGGCCAAACAGTCTGCAGACTGTCTGCGGGCTGTCTGTCCCGGTGCAAAATATTGTCGACGTCGATAAAAATGTCACCGTCCAACAATCTTTTGCACCGGGAGAAAGCCTCCGCAGACAGCCCACAGACAGTCTGCTGACTGTTTTGCCTTCTGTGTGCTCCTAGCCTAACTTGTATTCCTATTACTAAAACGCACCAACTGAGTACGATATAACTAGTTTGAAAAGAAGATAATTATACCAAGCAACGGGATTGAATTTTCTACTTCTTTCTTCCACGACTCAAATGGTTAAATGTTAAAATGATTTAAACCAACCTTGGTGTAGAGGTTTGATGGCAGCGTACTCGTCGAGGAAATCGCTGTGAAGTTGTTGAAGAATGGCCCACAGTGCGAGGCCCAGGTCTCGCATCGTGGCAACCGAGGCCACCACCAGGGACCAACGGCTTCCCCTGAACTCGAGCTGCACCCGGTCATGGGATCTTCCACCGCACGTCCGCCACTGATAACACAAACAACTAGCTTTAGTTAAACCATTAATAATACAATCAATAATAAACACAAGGGACATTAGGCAACAACAAATAAAGATCATTAAACTACAGCGTTTCTAGAAGTAGACTGCTGCTTGCAACCTTGAGGTCTTCTTGAATAATAAAAGTTATTTGAATCTCCCTGTTTGCTATTTCTTTATTTCTAATTTGTTGGTTACATATAACAAGGAAGTTTCTTTCCCGCTTCTACTCTCTACAGAGAAGGAAGTTGTTAATAATAGTTTATTTTTTAGAAATGCAGAATATATTAGTTAGTTATTACTTGTACTATTATAATAGTATTGCTTTTATCAGCTATTACGTTTATCAGTCAAATTAGGCCGGACCAAAACAGCGAAACTTTAGAATTTTTTCAGAATGCAGAATTTGATGCTTTACAACTTTAGTTATTTACCATTTTTCTTTTGGAATAACCGTTTTTGAGTAACTGACACTGATGTGTGAAACTGAGTAGGTACAACACATTTCAGTAAAAATATTGGACTTCCAATTCTAACCAAAGCCGCTATACCAAATTTAATTTTTTCGGAGGTTATTTAACGCAGAATTAAATGGTTTTTTTTAATTTTGATATGAAAATAATTTTCTTATCGACGCACCCTTCAGATGTTATAAGCCAAAAACTGAAACAAGTCCCAAAATTTCGCGGTTTATTGGTTTCCAAAAGTTTAGTTCATCTCAACTTATATTACCTATATTTGGGATGCTCAAAGTGAAGTAAAACCATTTCCAGTTTTGTCTGAATTAATGACACCCAACGTCTAATTTGATTGGGGATACTAAAAGATGTTTATTTTTAAAAACATATTTATTTATAACTGTGGCGAACGCTTTAATGAAACGTTATTGAGAGTTGTTTATTACTTTTTGAACTCTATTGAGAGATGGCAAGGGGAGGGGGGACGTTTTTCATTACTACTTTGAACTCGACAAGGTTATAAACAAATAGGCATATTGACACAAGGATAAAACAACAAATGCCCCAAAAAACCAAAAATGTTACCGTGTCAATCCTGAATAAAGTGACATTGGTTTGAAATTGAGAATGAAAATGTTTACGAGTGCGTGTTAAATTAACCAAATGATTATCATTGAACTAGAAAGATTACTCTTTTTTTAAAAAATATAAAATAAATAAATTGTAAAAAAAAAAAANAATAGGTTAAGCCTTCATAATAAGGATGATCAAAATACAGTAAAACCTGGATAAATTGACCAGTGAAGGGACCGACCAAAAGTGGTCAACTTAGACAGGTGGTCAACATACCCAAGATGAATTTTTTTTTTAAAAAAAAAAAAAAAAAAAAAAAAAAAAAAAAAAAAAAAAAAATCATTTATAAAAAACATTTATTTACAAATTCTTTTCATTTTTAAAGTATAAAATAAAGAAAAATGAAACCAAAACAAACATGATATGATTACTTTTCATGGGTGAAACGTAAATAGGAATGAAAGAGATAAAATCGCGTGTAAAGCTCTGTGAAATTTTAAATTAATGATGCCGAAACATCAAAAGAAGCGGCTGATAAACATAGTTTCATCATTACCATAGAAATGTTTAATATATTTCATGCGTTTCGCCTGCCACGACAGGGGTATGTGCAAAAGCCTTTATAGAGATGAATTCATGTTAGGATTTACGTCGAGATAGAAGGATTTAGCATTTATGTCAAGAGATACTTTATTATGTATAGGAAGATATATGTGTTTGGAATTCATGTCAAGATATTATATTATATAAATAGGTAGCACTGAAATGTGCGATGCGTAACAAGTAACAAAAATTTCAATTAACATTTATATAGATAATTATTCTTAGTTAAACGATATTAATGTATAAAACGTGATATAAGAAAATAGGTAGACAAGGAAAAACATTATATAAACAACAGTATTGTGAGAAAAGAAGCAGGTAAACAACAGTATTGTGAGGAAAGAAGCAGGTAAACAAAAGTATTGTGAGGAAAGAAGCAGGTAAACAAAACTATTGTAAGGAAAGAAGCAGGTAAACAAAAGTATTGTGAGGAAAGAAGCAGGTAAATAAAAGCATATTAGTAAAAGAGGTGTTTAGAGTTGATAAGTAAATGACATTCAATTATTTAATTAGAATTGGCTTCCAAAGTTGAAAATAATATATTAAGGCTGTCCCTCAAATGCTTAAAATATTTGCGAACGGGAAATATTTTTGGTGGAGTCTAAACTCGAACTCTCATTCCCGAATTTTTGCCTTTGTTCAAAACAAACCACGTATACACCTAACAAACGAGCCCAAATAAACTACAAAACTAAATAACTGTAGGCGAGAAAACCAATATTAAGTGCATTTGTTACATCAAAGAATAAAAAGAGAAATAATTTAAACTCTACTTCAAGTACCAATTTGTTTAATGCATTTGGTAAGGTGAAATTCCACGAATGTTTGGATAAATAAATACATAATATGATATGGTTTAGTCAGGATAGGGTTGTTATTTGTAACATAGTTAAAAGAATAGGTAGAAGACATTCATTAATTTTAATGTAATTTTCTCCCTCTTAAATTACGACTTAAATACCACTAGTACTGCAAAAAGGAGTTGGGTTTTAATACAGAACACACCACATTTAGATTGGATGTAGTGTTAGGGATTAGAATCCCCAGATCCCATGGGATTCGTTTCCTGAGCTTTACGACTTCCTAAGCACATGTATTTTCCTGTCTTATCCAAGGGATTATATTGTAATACTAGGAATCGTATACCTATACACTACTACGTCTCTACTTTATGGAAAATAAACCCACTTGGCATTTCAAATTTTTGAAATACGATGAAATTTAATAGTAGTAAGATACGAATAATTTGGGTTAATATTATTTTATAAATTCCTGTATTGAGAAGTAACTTACTATTTTAGAAGTCATTCAAGTGTATAGAATCCTTCATAAAGCTAAATAAAACATTGCATACCAAAACTTTTTGACTTTTGGTTTTCGTTGGCCCTAATCAAGAAAGGCGATGATATTGATTTTTAAATATAATTTTTCCGATATTTAGTTGTTGTTAATCTGTAAAATCTTTGATTCGTAATATTCAGAATGCCTTGGGTCAATACTACTATATACTTTTAATTTAACCTTCTTCGAGATACTAAACAATTTCAATGGGGATACACAGTACAAGAAAATATTGGCAAAGACACAGTTTATAGATAAATCCAAGCAATCTAATGAATGACTAGTTCAGAGACATGAGCTGGTTTAAAGCATTACTTCTTCATGAGCCTGTAGAAAGACTGAAATCCTAACGACTAAAATCGATAACGAGGGAAATGACCGCAGATTTCATCATTCTATTTATTGTTGGTTAAAAGGCACGAGGTCTCTATAACCTTTTTAGAGCATTTAGGATCTTTAAGGGCTGTGGTTTGTCTCCCACGCCTGGCATTGTTGTAACAATACACAGTGGGCAAAGAGGTTAGAAGACCGAAAAAAGCCTTTACCAAGCTTTACTCGTCTGCTTTCGTGGAGAGAATGTCGCCTCCCTTTAGATAGAATTGCTTGTCGTTACAGCTGGAAGCTTCTAGGCTCCATCAAGGGGAGGAATAGCTCTGCTGGAAATTGCTCGCTACCCCCCGCTGGATAAGGACTCACGAGATGAGGATGAAATAAAGATAATGCAGTATTTTCCCCCCAAGTGTGGAAGACGTTGGAAAACTCTTTTAGCCCGGATATCTTCAAATTTATTCGGAGCAATAGACGATGATGTTCACTTGAACAGTTGAGATCAAGGTTTCGACAATGGCAAGACATTGTCTAGAAGATGTTGGTTACTTACAGCTTCGATAGAAACATTCCACTGTTGATTGTTGAGATTATTTTTCAAGTGAACTAAGTTTTATTCATTTTTATAAATAAAAAAAAGTTGCCAACCTGGGTAAATTGTTGCAGACTACTTTTGGCACAGATTTGGTAATTGGTTTTAAAAGAATCTAATGATGTGTTTGCGTTTGGTAAGAGGTTATGCCAATATTTTTTTAGCAGGTTTGATATGAGAGTTGAAAATTTTATTTTTGAAACATTTATATATTATAAAACTAAATATAAATAATTTTATATTCAAAATTAATAATCTACGATCATACCGACAAAACAAATTCCTAATTATATCTAATAAGTAGTTCAACACGATCCTTTCTTTGTCAAGGAGATTTTCCCTTTTCTTGAGATTAAGCACTTGGGTTTATGTATCGTTTATGATATATTAAGCAAGCTGTCTCTAAAATGGTCATGTGGCTTTCGATAATAAGTCATAATTTTACGTTTTTAATAACTTGCTTTCTTGTTTGTTTGTCCAGTACAAATCTTGAAATCGATTTTTAACTAACATCCCGAGTAGCTAGAGATTTGAAACATTTAGAATAGCTCAGAACACGATGATATTGCATTATTTTAAACTTATAGCCGTCTTTCAGCAGAATTTAATTCGTTTTCAGCAAAATTTGCTATATGTAAAGTTAGTTCGGGAAAAATCAAGTTATTTTAATTCTTTTGACATGTCCCATATTTGGAATCTTCATTTTGACGGACTTCAAATTTATGAATTATGGCAGAAAATTTGAAAACGAAGTACATAAAAAGTTCTTTTTATCTTGTAATTATTTAGTTTAGGACTATTAGGAAAAAGATAAACAAGTTATGACAAGTTACTGAAGATAAGTATACTTTTAAAAAGTTACTCGTAAGCCCACGATTTAACTGCTGGTATTTTATAAAAAATCATTCAAACCATATAAACCCATCTACTTTATTTTGTTAAAAATGTTTCCTTTACATTTAAATTTTACTTAAAAAGGCACATCTTTGGATTTTACTCCCCTTACAAAAAGGGCGTAACAATGTAAAGAAGGTGTACAGAATGTATTTCTGTAGACTGTTACCCTAATAATAAAAACAGAAGTGTATATGTGTATATTCCTTTGTCCCTAAGTAAATTAGTCTAAACATCCTTTTGTGTTAATAGTTATTTAGTCAGTCATTTAAATTTTAAAAAATACATGTTAGTAACAATCTAAAGAATTACTCTTAAAAATGCATCCTTTTTTTCCTAAGGGAAAAGCTAAAAAATAGATATTAAATATATTGAGACTGGAAATTCCGCCCTTATAAATAATGAATAAATCTCAAAGAGCCAACTAAATTAGTTTATTGACAAAAACACATTAATCCTATTTAGTACTCATAAGTTGCGTAACTTTTTTAGATCACCGTCAGTAACTTGATAATTTACCAACTAATAATACAAAAACATTTTATGTGAAGGAGAGATAAAGGATATAATATTTTGGGGATATTGTGTAAGGTGGTTCAAGACATAGTAGGATTGTTAAACTTTTAATTAGTTTTTCGACTTCGACAAAACATTTATGTTGCATTTTATTTATATATAATTATTATAAACTCATAAAATTCTTCTTCTCTTTTCTACCTTTGATTATTTTCAACTTTTTTAGAATTATAAAAATGCTACTGTTACAGTTTATGGTCGGATATGAACAATAAATATTAATAAAATAAATTTACCTGAACTAAGTCTGCAGTATTTTGCGACTTGGCAAGGATCTTTGTTTTATTGTCTAGGAGGACAATTCGCTGTGGTCCAAGTCCCAGTAACCTAGCAGCCTGAAACAGAAAAAAATCAGTAACATAACACAACTATTTTGAAATTTATAAGTGTCAAATTTTAATTAAATTTAAGAGAATCAAATAAAAAATTGTTCCTTAAGATATCAGTTCTAGGCAGCTCAGACAAAGAATTTTCTAAAACATTCTGCGCCAGAAACATAAATCTTAAATAGGTAGTTATAGGACCAACTTTGTATCTTGAATCATATATATTGAATGCTTAAGGCATTTGCTTATTATTTAGATGAGAAGAGAAGTAGCTACGTTAGAATAATAATTTCGACGTTCCCATGGGTTTTCCAAACCGTTTTGAAAACTGTTTTGCTTCAAACCGAAATGGTTTCCATGAAGCGTTTTCAAGTCAGATTTTAAAACAATTATTACTACTATAAACTCCCAGACTAAATTTAGTTAATAAGGTTATCACATATCTCCGCTTATCATACTTTGCGCTTGTCTCAATTCAATACCAGTTTCCATGCTACTTTCTCTAAACTGTTTTATAACTTCTTAAACTCCCACACTAGTTATATACTACGTTCACCGTTCATACATCGTTTTGAAAGCGTTTCGGATCCGATTCGTTTTTAAAACGATACATGTTCACCAATAAAAATACAGGCGATAGAATGTTTGTTTTCGATACCTCATAACAGTGACGTCACGTGTGAAACCTTCTTTCTTGTTACCAAATACGTCCGCGATTTTTTACATTTTATTTAAAAGTTGTTAAAAGTTTTTACAGGTCCACTTTCATGGAAACGTAGTAAATGAAAGACGTCTCTCTTCCAAAGATTTATTTACCTTTAGCCACCACTAAGCATCTTCAATCCCAGTAAGACAAGTAGAAAGAAAGATAGTGTAAGAAAGATAATGTGTGGTAGATGTGAAAGATTTAGTGTAGAATTTGAGAAACAGAGGTTTAAATCAAAGGTAAAGACTTATATGTTATAAGAGAATATGTATATTCTTTAATATATGTAATAATTAAGAATTCTGTCTTAGCTTACTGACATTAATTACACGTGGTATTTACTAAATATTTTAAATCTTTGCTTGCTTTACAACTAAGCAACACTAAGTGTAAGACAGATTTGAGACACAGGTTTAGATCAAAGGTAGATGCAGAGACTTAAAACGTTCAAGTTACTGTTGGCGAAGAGACGTCTATCTTTATTCGTATCCTGTAATTTTTTTTAAGCTAGACTGGACAAAACATGAGGAGTAAAACAGCGAGATCAGCCTAACCTTTTCTGTTAAGATTTTTTGTGACAGAAGTAACGAAAATAGCAGTGTGTCCCAAACCAACTGATTCTCTTGAGTGTTCCTACAAAAATTTTCTCCGGCCTAGACGGACCCTTGAACGGAAATTAAATAATCAAGGCATCATAGTATTGGTCTGTATTGGAGGGAGAGGACACGATTAGAATGTTAATCAGTCTGTCAATATTTTCTCAGGACTATAGACAATTCAAAATATTTTCTACAGTTAGATAAAGTTCTGTAGCACTTAATTTTACGCACATTGATATTTGTTATCTTATAGAAACATTATTTTTTTGTCTAGATACTCTCGAGTCTCGTAGAGATCACGCCCGAGCTTACCCAAATGAGCAACTCCCTTAAGAATGGCCACTGCAATCGCTTCAAATGGTACAGATTCACAATTGACGTATTGTCTTCGACGTAATGTCTTCGAAATTGACGTATTGAACTAGGAGTCCACAGGTTAGTGAGGATGTATTATTGTTTTGATATAATTAGAACTTTTTGTATATTACTTATTACTAAATCTTTGTGATTGAATTTATCAGCTCAATAGATACTTCTATTTAAGCAATAATTTACATTTATTTATCAATTCGGGCATAATTGGGTGGATTGATTCGGCGCAAAACACCTTCTTTCTTGTGACATACTCATGACTTTACTTTGGCACATAAACTCGAAAAGCGTCACAAAAAACGTTACAAGAAACTACACCAAAAAGCGTTACACAAGCGTTTACCAAAAAAGGACACTAAAAAGCGTTATCAAGAAACGACACCAAAAAGCGTTACACGAAAATGTCTCACTGTCTTGCAGACTCGTATGCAAGAAGTTTTATTTCTCTTGAGTTTAATCTTTAGGTATGGATTTAAATAATCTATACTTCTCATTATAATGAGAATCTCATTCTTGCCCTGTCCTGTAAGGAAGCAAAAAAGTTCACAGAAAGTTTTAGAAATAGTTATATCTTTTCTTTTATGAGAGAGGATTATGTGTTGAAACACACAATAATATTAATCTATATCTATGTCAGCATGACTAGAAATTATGTTAATGATATGTAAATGAATGATTAGATAGGTAAATTAATACTTCACCGAGTATTTAAATACCAGAAAAAAAAATTAAGAGAGAAAAGTAAAATGTTAAATTCACGGTTAAAATGTCTGTTTGTTTTTATTCCGGTTGGCAAAGTGAATAATGGTAAAGAAATTTGTGAAACATTTTAGTCTCTCTTTATAGGGTGATGTTTAAAAAGGGATCTTTTTGAAATGGTATAAATGATTCATGTTGGTAAAGGCTCTCCAGTATCTGAAGGGGTGGTCTATTTCTTCAACCTGCCTATATCTCAAACAGTATTAACTTGTATATACTTCTAGACTAGACTTGGATACAATTCAAGCCTTCTACATTCAACACTTAGTTATTGACTCCTAATATTACTTTATAAATTGATCTTCTTGTTATTCAATAGCAATGTAATTGATTTATTGTGCGATAGCGTTATACAAAGTGTTGCTTTATTGTAAAGCAAGCGAAGATTTAAATTATTTAGTAAATACGAGATCGGGTAACATTTTCTCTTTTCTTTCCAGATTCTGCTCATTTCACCGTACCTGCACTATGTTATTACTAGCTTCTGCACAAGTACCTGGACTATACGAGTACCAGCTCATACAAAAAAACCTGGTCTATATAAGTGCCCAAGCTATATTAACAGACCTTTACAAGAACCAGCTCCTATACAATCACCTGGAATATAAAAGTACTTGGTCTATAAAAATACCTAGATTATACAAGTACCTGGCATATACAAAGCTCTTGCCAAGCCTAGCTGGGGATCGCTGGCAGGCGCTTGCGCCGGCCACCAGCGCGAGACCAGCTAGTTAGTAAATACTATTTGTTTATATATCAATAAGCTAAGACATAACATATAAGCTACCTTTGATGAAACCCCTGTCTATCAAATTCTACACTGAATCTTTCACAATTTTATGATTTTTTTTATGATGCTTAAATTTTTGATGCTCAGAAATTATGGTGGAAGAGGAAATCTTTGGAAGAGAGACGTCTTTCATTTACTACGTTTCCATGCGTTTTCGAAACAGTTTTGTACACTGGTTTGGTATTTAAATCTCCATGGAAACGTTTCAACGATTTCAAAACGTTTTGAGTTCAGGTCACAACAGCAAATGTTTGGTTCTATGTTGAAAGAGTTTTGAGAAAGTAGCATAGAAACGGGTAATTAATTGAGACAAGCGCAATAGATATGATGAGTGGAGTTTTAATAATCTTACTTAACTATAACTAGAGTGGGAATTTATTGTAGTAAAAATTGTTTTGAAAACTCTTCATGGAAACAATTTCTGTTTGAAGCAAAAAAGTTTTCAAAATGTTTTGGAAAACCCATAAGAACGTTAAAATTATTTCTAAGGACTCCACCTCTAACCCCGTCTATAACACAGTTATTAATTCGATTATAGTTTTGTATCCATGTGATAAAAGCTTAGATAAAAATCAATATAATTTATTCCAATGAAAAAAAATATTAATGGGAGAACTATCCCCGTGTAAACGAGTCTTAACTCACAGTCATCGATAGTCAGACAGTATATTAAAACATGTTAATTAGACGTCAAAACAATAATTAACTCTTATATATCTTTTTCACCTCTATCTCTACCCGACAGAAAAAAGCTGTCTTTAATTAATAGAACAAAGCAGTACTTTTTTACATTCTAATAAATCTACTTGAAATTTGTTCCTACTTTCGTATCGGTCAAGTCTACGACTTTATAATGAAAACTAGGAAAGTGCTACTTCTTCCCCATCTATTAAAGCCTGAGGTCTAGATTAAGTACATAGGTAGACGGCAACTATCCAAGTAAAATTAAATTACCTAGTCTCGAAACGATCCAAGTCTGCCACCTTAAAATATGGTGACCATAATGAAAAACAAGAGTGTGCTTTTCTATGCGTTCCTACCTCAATATTTCGTACAAAATTGACTATATAGGTATTTAGATTTTGAATATCTTTAAAGTATATAAGTTATTTAAGTGTTCAATTATCTAATTATTTTAATTAAAATTATAAGCAAAATTAATTAATTTGGGATATAAGCAGTCTTTCTCGTTGAACAGACCTAAGATTAAATAATATTTGACTCAACAAGTTTTTCTGTCACTGTTTCTACAGCTCCGTCGGTCTTCGGTCTGTCCGTAAACATTTTGCAAACCAAAAGTCCTTCGGTCAGTTCGTCAACATTTTGTCAAACCAAAAGTCTGTCTGTCTGTCCGTAAACATTTTGGCAAACCAAAAGTCTGTCTGTCTGTCCGTAAACATTTTGGCAAACCAAAAGTCTGTCTGTCTGTCCGTAAACATTTTGCAAACAACAATAACATAATAAACTACTACATACTTGCCCGATTTTAATTAAATTTAGATAGTGGTCATAATTGGTCTTTTGTTGGTCCCATTATATTAATTTCAGTCTTCTGTGCTATTGCATTCTCTTTCGTGTCGGGACAAACTTTTTTCTTTTTTTTTAGTACCTATATCTTTAAAAGTACATTTTTTTAATTTAGAATAAATTTGTATGGTTTGTCGGAAGTGGCCCTCAGATAAACACAAATTAATTTTAACCGTCTGCGCTCATTAAATATTGAATTAAAATTAATGTGATCCAACTGGGAATCGAAATAGGTCCAAATATTTTATACTTATATAATGACCCCAATCATCTAATAATAGAACGCCAGGAAGCCATGAGCCAACTAATTGGGAGACTATTTTTGACTAAAAAAAAAGAAGAATAATAATAAATAAAACATTGTAGTAAACAGAATGAAAATAAACTGAAATTAATTCAACCAAGCCTACTAAAACTAGGACTGTTCTGGGGTAAATAGATGAACAAAGAGGGAAGTGGGTGGAAAAATAAGAGAAAATATGAAAATGGAATTCTTTATTTTCAGCTTCTAAATATTCATTTTTATATTAATTTGCATATTTTCCTTAATTCCAAGTGCGGATAACAATTCTTAAATATTCTCGTTTCAACCCTCTTTTATATATA
>KZ651053.1:136620-147679 GCA_001010745.2 Gerris buenoi | reverse complement strand
GCCTTCCGTGATCACACCAAGAATTATATATATGTATATATAAACCTAACATCCCTACTTACTAGAAAAATAAGAAGTAAAAGAGGGGAACATCGTTCATATATTTTCCCCTTTCTTTAAATTTATAGTTAGGATGAAATGGGGAGAAAAAAAATAAGGTCTTCATATCAGAATATATATTTTTTACGAGTAATAAAAACGGGGGGAAAAAAGAATAATATGTAAGAATTTAAATACTTGTGTGTCATGTGGAAAACCTAACCCTCCCAATTTTTTTGTGGTATAGTAAAAAGAAGATAAAATTTACTGTGGTATGAAGTTAATGATGGAGAAAATATTTTTTTTTTTTTTTAAATGATTTCTTGTTTTTATGATTTGAAGATTTTTAGTGGATAAAATTTTATTAATTCTTATCTGGTAACAGTTAATATTTTTTATTTAGTTTTCGCACGAAAACCGTGTACAGAGGTCCGACATTACGCTTTCACTACTCGAAATATTTTTAGGGGTAGCGTCGGTCGTAACGTTAGTCCGACATTACGCTTTCACTACTCGAAATATTTTTAGAAGTAGCGTCGGTCGTAACGTTAGTCCGACATTACGCTTTCACTACTCGAAATATTTTTAGGGGTAGCGTCAGTCGTAACGTTAGTCCGACATTACGCTTTCACTACTCGAAATATTTTTAGGAGTAGCGTCGGTCGTAACGTTAGTCCGACATTACGCTTTCACTACTCGAAATATTTTTAGGGGTAGCGTCAGTCGTAACGTTAGTCCGACATTACGCTTTCACTACTCGAAATATTTTTAGGAGTAGCGTCGGTCGTAACGTTAGTCCGACATTACGCTTTCACTACTCGAAATATTTTTAGGAGTCGTTAACTCAAAGATACAAACTGAACTACTGTTTAATTATGCTTTAAATCATTAAAGATGCGTTTCCATAATTCGAGACTTTCTTATGTCATTGTGTTCGCCTTCCGTGATCACACCAAGAATGTTATTAAATAACAAATAAATCACGATTTGTTTCCCACCAATGTTAGGTCATAATCAATTGATTCATTAAACGCTTTAGTCGTAGCAAGAAAACTTAGTTAGTAAAAGTCTTGGTTATTTTCAGTTGATTGATTTACTTGGTTTGCAGTAAAAAAGCAAAATCTACCCTTATTGTTATTGTTACTTGAGCATTGATTGTATTTTATTACTACTTTAAAATATTAGGTTTCTTAAGATAAAGCACTACAGCAATAATGATTCAACTCCCTGAAATCTTTGGCTCTTATTTCTAATTTAATTTTGCAGAAGTTTTGTTTTCTAAAATCTTTTTAAGATTTTTCCAACATTTGGGAAGAATCCAACTGAATATATAAAACAAAAATCAAAATTACATTAAATCATTCGGTTCGCCAATAATAAGTTAAAACATTTCACAAGGAAAATCGACTTAATTTGTAAAATATCGAGACAAAATCTCTGTTTGAATGTGAACTAGATTTGAATGAAATCTCATGTTGATATTGATAAAGTGTTTTTATATGTTTAAGGACGAAACGTGCCGAGTAACAGAAATCCAGGATCAGAAGGAATCAATCCCTCGGCCGTCCTCCGTAAGTAATAACAAATAATTCATCCGAATTCCCTACACAATTCCCAATATGGGTTTGCAAGATAAATATCACAATCTTGATATCTTAACGGAGTACAAAACATAGCATTCACCCTCTATATTAATAATTATCATATACAAATTTAATATTTTTCTCTTTTGCTTCCGAGCTTACCGACGGTAACTGAAGTTACCTTCGCTATGATATTGTTCTTAAAGAACAAAAATATTTTGTCTCAGATTTCAAAAAATCCAAGACAGAAATCCGTTTCACACGTCAGGGAACATATTTGTGGTTCTGTGTCTGTCTGTCGCTCTATTTTTGCGAACCGACATATCTTAAAAACTAAAAAAGAAATTTGAATAGTAGATCATGATTAGCCCATTGTTTGCCCCATATAAGTTTCAACCTTCATGCGCTCATTTGTTTCTCTTCCCCATGCACACAAAAATACATGTGTTACACCTATAGCTTCATAAGTACTTACCTATCTTATTTGTATGAAAGTTATATAGTTTACCGAAAGTAACCCGCAGATAGCCCCAGATTAATTTAAACCGTCATTAACTTTAACTTAAGCTATCTTGATTGATACCTACTTTGATTAATTTAAAAAATAAAACTATTTGACTGATTAAAAAAACAGGGAAGCAATTTAACAAATTAGACAATAATGGCTTGTAAAATCATAAAATCAATAAATTATATGACAGGATGCCACACCAATTGATTGTCTATTTTTTATTATATAATTATTTACACTTGTTTAAGTGGAAAGAGAGGGATTTAATGTATGAAAAGTCACACCCATGGAAACCAACCTAGAAACATTTATGCTAGGTGGTTTCAGGCGGTTTTGTTGAACCCGTCTTATTTTTTGGATCATCATAGTTAACATTTTTAGGATGTTAATATAAAATGCCGTATAGATATATAAAAAAAAGTATAAGATTTAAAAATTAATTATTATATTACAAAAAAAATTCCATACTCTCGAAAAACATCGGATCTTAGGGAGGAAAAAGAAGAACAAGACCCTCAATTAATTTTAATTAATCCCATTATTCTCATGTACAAAGAACTTAGACAGAAAAACAAGATAATATTGATTTTAAACGTAATTAACAACATGAGACTAAGGCGCCCTAGAATCCAGAGGTCTGTTATCAAGGCGATGAAACTTTTATAGAATAATTTCTTTTAAAAATTTCATTTTAATCGATGTTCCGTAAGAATGACAATATTAAAATAACATTCTCCTTCTTCAAGAATTTCAATTGAAGAAGCAATGTTGTTTTCAGTTCTTATTAAATTTTGCGGTTCTTCATTAAACCTTTTTCTCAAATACAATTTCTACAATTATAAATAGCCAAAAAAATAAAAAAAAGATACGCTATTCCTAAAACTTTGAAACAATTCAGGCCGATGAAAATTTCCGGAAAAAAATTGCACTAATTCCATGTTCACAATACAAACAAAGTGAGAGAAGCACAGCCATTCTATTATGTTGAGTTCCTATTACTATTAGGAAAGTGCACTAGGGTAAACAACCACTGGAAGAAACCACCAGGGTAAGAAACCACCAATTGTGGTTTCTCCTGCCCATTTCATATTTTTAAGTGATGTAACATATTTATTTTAAATATCACACTTGGTTAGCCACAATATATATTTATTTTAACGCGTAATAAATAGTGTTTAATATACTTCTTTAAATAATATAGGTGAAGAATTTGTTAGTTATTTTTTATTACCGTTAAACTTTATCCACGAAGTGAAACCTGTATAAAAGGAAAGGTTTTTCAATAACGGAAGTCAAAAAAAAGTATTAGTTACATTCAGGTCAAAAGTTTCCGTCAAGATAATAAGGTGAAGTTTATTAGTTTCGTGATATTTATGGGAAGGTTAGAAGTTTGTGTAGGTAGCAGAGAAGGTGATTACTTACAGAGCTAAGATCGTGGCCCTTGAGTCAGGTTATCGGAGCATCCATTCTTCTAGTCAGGCAACTAAAGATAAGCAACCTAAATGCCCTTATGGGTTTCTTCTCTTAAAAATGCATTAAACTGGTATTACTCACTAGTCACTTCGTACCATTTTTCTTTGTTACTAAACGTTAAAAGGTGCTGAAAACTTAAGCGGTACTCTCAAAACCGTTTTATATTTAAGATAAAATAAAATATTTTATCTATCTTTTATTAACTGTAGTCAACAGGAGTCTAAAGATAAAGTAGAAGTTGGTAATAAAAGATTCTATTAGTTTGTATCACGGGCTTTATGGAGGGCCTGGGTGGCTAGGAAGCTAGACCGCTCGCCTTGCGATAAGGCAAGTTAAGCAGCCACGAGCCAAGGTGTATAGAGTATATACACTGTAGGTGTATAGAGTATATACACTGTAGGTGTATAGAGTATATACACTGTAGGTGTATAGAGTATATACACTGTAGGTGTATAGAGTATATACACTGTAGGTGTATAGAGTATATACACTGTAGGTGTATAGAGTATATACACTGTAGGTGTATAGAGTATATACACTGTAGGTGTATAGAGTATATACACTGTAGGTGTATAGAGTATATACACTGTAGGTGTATAGAGTATATACACTGTAGGTGTATAGAGTATATACACTGTAGGTGTATAGAGTATATACACTGTAGGTGTATAGAGTATATACACTGTAGGTGTATAGAGTATATACACTGTAGGTGTATAGAGTATATACACTGTAGGTGTATAGAGTATATACACTGTAGGTGTATAGAGTATATACACTGTAGGTGTATAGAGTATATACACTGTAGGTGTATAGAGTATATACACTGTAGGTGTATAGAGTATATACACTGTAGGTGTATAGAGTATATACACTGTAGGTGTATAGAGTATATACACTGTAGGTGTATAGAGTATATACACTGTAGGTGTATAGAGTATATACACTGTAGGTGTATAGAGTATATACACTGTAGGTGTATAGAGTATATACACTGTAGGTGTATAGAGTATATACACTGTAGGTGTATAGAGTATATACACTGTAGGTGTATAGAGTATATACACTGTAGGTGTATAGAGTATATACACTGTAGGTGTATAGAGTATATACACTGTAGGTGTATAGAGTATATACACTGTAGGTGTATAGAGTATATACACTGTAGGTGTATAGAGTATATACACTGTAGGTGTATAGAGTATATACACTGTAGGTGTATAGAGTATATACACTGTAGGTGTATAGAGTATATACACTGTAGGTGTATAGAGTATATACACTGTAGGTGTATAGAGTATATACACTGTAGGTGTATAGAGTATATACACTGTAGGTGTATAGAGTATATACACTGTAGGTGTATAGAGTATATACACTGTAGGTGTATAGAGTATATACACTGTAGGTGTATAGAGTATATACACTGTAGGTGTATAGAGTATATACACTGTAGGTGTATAGAGTATATACACTGTAGGTGTATAGAGTATATACACTGTAGGTGTATAGAGTATATACACTGTAGGTGTATAGAGTATATACACTGTAGGTGTATAGAGTATATACACTGTAGGTGTATAGAGTATATACACTGTAGGTGTATAGAGTATATACACTGTAGGTGTATAGAGTATATACACTGTAGGTGTATAGAGTATATACACTGTAGGTGTATAGAGTATATACACTGTAGGTGTATAGAGTATATACACTGTAGGTGTATAGAGTATATACACTGTAGGTGTATAGAGTATATACACTGTAGGTGTATAGAGTATATACACTGTAGGTGTATAGAGTATATACACTGTAGGTGTATAGAGTATATACACTGTAGGTGTATAGAGTATATACACTGTAGGTGTATAGAGTATATACACTGTAGGTGTATAGAGTATATACACTGTAGGTGTATAGAGTATATACACTGTAGGTGTATAGAGTATATACACTGTAGGTGTATAGAGTATATACACTGTAGGTGTATAGAGTATATACACTGTAGGTGTATAGAGTATATACACTGTAGGTGTATAGAGTATATACACTGTAGGTGTATAGAGTATATACACTGTAGGTGTATAGAGTATATACACTGTAGGTGTATAGAGTATATACACTGTAGGTGTATAGAGTATATACACTGTAGGTGTATAGAGTATATACACTGTAGGTGTATAGAGTATATACACTGTAGGTGTATAGAGTATATACACTGTAGGTGTATAGAGTATATACACTGTAGGTGTATAGAGTATATACACTGTAGGTGTATAGAGTATATACACTGTAGGTGTATAGAGTATATACACTGTAGGTGTATAGAGTATATACACTGTAGGTGTATAGAGTATATACACTGTAGGTGTATAGAGTATATACACTGTAGGTGTATAGAGTATATACACTGTAGGTGTATAGAGTATATACACTGTAGGTGTATAGAGTATATACACTGTAGGTGTATAGAGTATATACACTGTAGGTGTATAGAGTATATACACTGTAGGTGTATAGAGTATATACACTGTAGGTGTATAGAGTATATACACTGTAGGTGTATAGAGTATATACACTGTAGGTGTATAGAGTATATACACTGTAGGTGTATAGAGTATATACACTGTAGGTGTATAGAGTATATACACTGTAGGTGTATAGAGTATATACACTGTAGGTGTATAGAGTATATACACTGTAGGTGTATAGAGTATATACACTGTAGGTGTATAGAGTATATACACTGTAGGTGTATAGAGTATATACACTGTAGGTGTATAGAGTATATACACTGTAGGTGTATAGAGTATATACACTGTAGGTGTATAGAGTATATACACTGTAGGTGTATAGAGTATATACACTGTAGGTGTATAGAGTATATACACTGTAGGTGTATAGAGTATATACACTGTAGGTGTATAGAGTATATACACTGTAGGTGTATAGAGTATATACACTGTAGGTGTATAGAGTATATACACTGTAGGTGTATAGAGTATATACACNACGAAAAAATAACAAATTTACTCGATTTAAGGTAGAAGGGATGGTCCTACGACAAAAAGTCATAGGACCAAACTTGTAGATCTTTTAAAATCAGTTACCGCTGGTGCTATCCGCTTTTCGATAGGACTTACCGTTTAGGAGAAATAGCCCTTTGAAGAAAACCCTAAATTTGCGTCCGCCATTTTTATTTTTGTAAGGGGGGTAAAAATCATTTTTTTCCACTTTTCAGATTTTTCTAGACGGTTTGAGCCGATTCTGGACCAAACGCAAAAAACCGCATGTCTCTAGGTGGTCTGGAAGTGCCCAATAATTTTGATAACCCGCTAATCAGCTGATTAGCCACTTTATATATATAATAATATACACTGTAGGTGTATAGAGTATATACACTGTAGGTGTATAGAGTATATACACTGCCAAGGTGTATAGAGTATATACACTGCCAAGGTGTATAGAGTATAGTCTATACACCTTGACCACGAGCAGGGTCAGGAGATGGATTGGTGACAGTTTCTGACCACAGCTCTGGGTTCGATTCCCGGACCGGGCCCCCGCTCAATGTCCACCCAGCATTGTTAAACAAATGGGTAGCTCCTCGAAAGAGTGGCGCCACGAGGTTTCGGACTGGAAACATGATGACACTCTTGCTCTTGATTGTAATACAACTATAGGAGGGGTGTCATGGTTAACGACCATAATGTCACACGAGTGTGTGAAGATTTCGGTCCCTAACCCGGGTTCGTTCAATGGACCCACTTAAGTGGCCTGCGTCTTTGGGCGTAAAAGAACCCTGGAATTAAAAATACAGGCTTATGCTTCGATTCTCTGATTTATTAAATGCAATATTTCCAACTAACTAAAAATAATACTTTAATCTTTAATTTTTATTAACTATTGTTCTGATTTTTTTTTTTCTTTTTTTCAACGCCGAATGTTATGTTCCATTATGGCAATGGTTGATGATTGTTCTATAACTTCCCAGTAAGATTGGTTTTGACTGCATTTATTTTCTTATTAATTATATCTATTTTTTTTTTTAGCATTGCTATTTATTACTATACCTATTACTTAGTTTCGATTGCCTATTTGTTATACTACGACTCCAAACTATAATTTAGAGAGTATTATATTCTTAATAATGGAATGAATGATGTATAATATAGTCCTGATCCGTGATTCTATTCCTATAAGGCTTTCGAAACAAAACTATGTATAGTCATTTCATTTAATTGCTAGGCCTACATGATAATGGGAAGCATAGCCACTATTACCTAGCATGAACCCCCGCGCGGAGAGCGAGGTAAAGGCTAGGTATCATAATTACAAGTATTCCTCAAAATGGATTTTATAAAAATGAAGGATGAAAACTTCTAACCCTCACTCCAGCCGATGAGTTCTTAAACCGCGTGTAATGAAATTTCATTTTTTAAAAACTAATTAGTCTTAATCTAGATTTAAAAACCCGGCAAAAAATTAACTGATGTTGCAGACACTCGAGAACTTTGCAATCATAACTGTTAATTTCATTTCAGATCTTAAACATTATTTTACATCTATTTAACGATCTTGACCTTAGTCATCAAAGGGCAATAAAAAAAACCTAATAAAAACTTGGAGTTTTATTCTTCTTTCTCAGCTAAGGCAACGTACTTTCTTAATCCATAAACTTTCTTTAATTATTATGACTATTATCATTATGATTTTATTTTTTCTTTCTTGATAATGTTTATACTTGAAGGACATCGTATAATTTCCCCCAAAAACGACGTTTCTTTTTCCCTAGTTTAATAACACTCATTTTTATTATTTCCCACAGCTGAAAAAAAATAATAATAATAAGATGGAATACTTAAAAGAAAATCACAATGGTTTTCTTTTATTCCGTGTTTTAAATTTATTTCTGTGGTTGATAATAAATTAATGTTTATCTAGGACGTATAAAAAGGGTTAAGGGTATATGAAAATTATAGTTATTGAGCGAGATAAACAGTCAAAAAGATAAAATTAGTGAAAGGGTTTAAAGCTAACGAAAGAATAATATATTTTATTAAAACTCATTTGTTAAAGAAAATATATTAAAAATATAAAAGAGTAAAACAAAAGATAAACTATAGTTTTTGACAAAGATAGATGAATAGAGTAGTAAACAAGAAGATAAAGTGAGTAAAAACGCAAAAGTGATTGAGAAATAGAGTAAGTAAAATAAAGAAAGATTACGTAAGTATCAAGCAAAAGTTAGTAGAGTAGAGAGAAATTAATTGTGATGGCTAGAGAAGCACTAAATACTAAGTAGAAAGTAGAAAGATGAACTGAGTTAAAACGCAAAAGTGATTGAAAAATAGAGAAAGTAAAATGAAGAAAGATTAAGTAAGAGGGATCAAAAAAAGTAAGTAGAGCAGGGAGAAATGAATTATGATGGCTAGAGAAACACAAAATATTAAGTAGAAAGATAAACTGAGTTAGAACACTAAAGTGATTGAAAAATAGAGAAAGTAAAATAAAGAAAGATTAAGCAACTGGGATCAAGAAAAAGTAAGAAGAGCAGGGATATAAATTATGATAGCTAAAGAAATAGTAAGTAGAAAGATAAATTGAGTTAGAACACCAGAGAGATTGAAAAAATAAAGTATGATTGAGAAAATAAGATCGAGAAAGAAACAAAATATTAGTATAATAGAGAGACGTAAATTAAAAGAACAAAGTAAACAAGAAAGAGTAAATAGAAATGTGACAGGCAAAGTAAACTAGAAGGAAAAAGAGAGCGAGAGAGAAACCTGCCGGAATTAAATAAACAAGAAAATATAAGTAAATGAGATAGAAAAAGAGGCTAGAATATAGAGGTGGGATAATAAGAAATTAAGGAACTCAAAACTAAATATAGTAAGAAAGTGAGAACGGAGAAGCAGATAGTGGTTTAAGAAAGTTAAAATATGTATTTTAAATATAGAGATGAATATTGTAAGTCCAGAATGACATATGTCGAAGAGTTTGGGTCAAGGTATACGAATTTAAGTAGTTAGGTTTTGTGTAAAAATTCAACACAAAGAAATAGAGGGTGTAGATAAGACAGAGAATAGGAGATGTAAGAATCCAAACAAAAATAGAGGCGAATAAAGATATTCAGAATAAGTAGACGTAACAGTGTAAAATGGATAAATTATAAAGAAACGTGAAGAAGTACAGAAATAGTATTGATAGAGAAGTTGATAATGTAATGTAATAGATAATAGAACTAAGGAAAAATAGGTGGGAATAGAAAAAAGGAGTGGGATTTTACTAGCTAAACACAAGATAAAGGGAATAATGAGTTCGGATAAAGCTGAGAAGAGTTAGAACTAAGAAAATAAGTGAAGAAAGATTAGTATTGGAAAAGGAATAAATCCAAGCCTTTCCTCTCAATGGAAATTGGATTTCCTATTAACGGAATCAGGAGTGGAAGGGGATTTCGGACCTTACCCCTCCGAAAAAGTTTTATGAAGGGGGGCCGCTCCTTAAAGCCTCCACTATTTAATGGCTGTCATCAAAACGGATTTGAGATCTTGGGATCTGGCGGGCATTAAACTTCAAGGGATGAGATAGACTGCTAGCGTAGTTAAACCCTCCCTTCTAGTATTATAGGGATTGGTATCAAATAACTACCCCTAATTCTTATAGCATTATCAAGATATATTTATATATATATACATACTTTTAACTAATTAACACTGTTTTCAATCTTCTAATTGTACCAATAATTTTATTGCAGTACTAAATATTAATTACAATAATTATGAGCAAACTCATTGGCTACATTAGAGAATAAACCGGGATAAAGGAAGTTAATATATTCCGTTAATTTCTAATGAATACCTAATTAATGTTGCTCAGGAAATATCCTTAAATTTAATAGTGTAAACAATTGGAAATTTATAGCAGAGATATAAGAGTTACAATATTAAAAACAAATAAGAATTTATATTAAACTTAAATAGAAGGTTATTTAGATGCAGGTTATAAACAATGATAAACAAGGTCGAAAAAGAAGTGTCGCCAACCTGATTTCTACATTCTACAACTTCATTACATTAGCCATTCATTCTCTTCTATTTACAAATTAATTAAGTTGGCAATCCTTCTTTTTCTCCCCACTTTTTAAGTTCAGGAAAGAAAAGACTTACTTTGTCCTTCTAAGCTAATCCAAAATCATAACTTTTTCTTTTCTCCCAACTGGAGATAAATAATTTTAAATATTAGTTAGTTTATTTATTACGATCTTAAGATTCTAATAATATGCAAATAACACAAATTCTATGTTTCCTTTGTATATTCATTAAAAAATATAAAATTTCGTCCTCCAATGAACTCAGAAAATAATTTTTGATACGACATTGATTTAAATTAATGATTACTAATGATATTCTAAATGACAAGTGGATTTTAATCAATATCTCTGTGTGGGGGG
>KZ651053.1:104609-126604 GCA_001010745.2 Gerris buenoi | reverse complement strand
AAGTTGAGAAAAAATAATTGATAATTGAGTACAGTCATTAAATATATTATGAAAAAGGTTTTTGAAAAAAAAATCATAATATTCCCGGTTATTGATTATTTTTAAAACAAATTAGGTAAATATTTTTTGCCACTAGCTTTGTTTAAGTTTGAACTATCTATATATCGTCATTTGTACACTGTTTACTATGACAAGGATTTTTCTTTAAAAATAAATTTTAATTGCACTTAATTTTTTGTTTCTCTTAAGCTTGAGGAATATATTATATTATATAAAGAATATTATATTTGTAATATTTTTAAATGCGCAATTAACATCATTAAGCGATTAAATTCTTTTTCTTTTTTTTAAAATGGTTTATTTTTACCTAATAGTGAAATAGATGAATTTTTTGCATCTAATAAAAAGCCTCTAATCTGCGATTCGCAGGAAGCAATAGAAAGCATTATGTATAATATAGTGCTAATTACGTGTATTTTCTATAGAGGATTTGAAAACGTAAATATTTTGGCATTTTATATAATCGATTACCCTATTTTATAACAGAAATTGATTTAAGTAGTATAAATCGCGCACGTAGTGCAGATGAAGGCTACTAAATATAGATATATATACAATTTAAATTGGTGTACGTTTTAAAAAAAAAAAATCTTATCAAAGAGAAAAAGTATCAAGTTGATTACAACAGCAGTTTCACAACAAGTTCAAAACAGACAAGCAAACTTTTAACTTTGGTTCAAGTTGAGAACAACTCATCGAGTAGGGAGAGGAAAGGGTCAAGAAAGTAACTAACAACTTTCAAAGCTTAGGGTTTTAGGTACTTTAATCTGTTACAAGACTTATCAACAAGATAAACTGCTTCGAACTTTTACAAAAAAGAGTAAAAATAAGTAATTAATGGAAATATGAACGAAATTTGTGAAACAACCTTTAGGTTCAGAATAAGTAAAAAAACAAAGTTTGAGTAAGTTATGTCACTAAAGATTCATTATTTAGATTATTAAGATCTGTGATTCAGTTTCCAGTAGAGTTTGATTTAAAGAAATTTTAAATAATTAAAGTTAATTTCAAAGGTTATATGAAACCTCCATTCGTGCACGACAAAAATAGGAATTCGTTAAAATCGAACTACCTCCTACCTGTTACTATATTCCGGACACAAATAGACAATTTCTGCCCAGTTTAATACGTGTGTTGCGGGTTTAAAATACCAAAGAAAATTTAAGATTATTTCCAAAACATTCGTGTAAATCGAACTACCTATAGTGTTTATTGTTATATTCCATATACAAATTTATAATGTTTGCATTATGCCCTTTCGTGCATGAATAGATATTTCCTATAACCTTGTACATGTAGGTTAAATTATTAAGAATTTCTTTAAATCAATCGACCACCTAGGAATTTTCTCGTTCGGATACAAGTTGACAATTTTGTTGTGCTTTGTTCCAGTATTGGAGGTTTTAGAAATTGATTTATGCGAGCAAGAAAGGAACAGGTGTTTCAAAGTAAGTTCAAGAAGCACGACCTAATAAACTATTTGTAGCAAATTTAATGAGAGCAAGATCATGCAAATTTCTTTTCATGATCTTTTGTAGAGCGAGGCGTATTATTTCCTAATTTTTGTCATAATGACTTAAATCACTCATTGTTTCTCTAAAAACTCGATAAATAAACAGTTAGGTACTTTAATTAAATAAACAGCAAATTAGTTTTTTTTTAATGTAAACAAACTCGCTAATCATGCGATAAGATGAGGAATTCTTCTTTCTTTCCGCTCTAGGGCGGAAAAAAGAAGAATTATGAACGCGCATGCGCAATGAATACAACTACGAAAAGAATCTACGCATCTGAACAGAGATAAAATGTTTATATTTCGTATCAATCATAGATAAATTAAATATTTGTTTATTATGATGGCTTATTAATTACATACCCTTACTGTTTCTTGATAAGCCTACACGTGTTTATGATTAAAACAGTGTTTTTATAAACACTGTTGTTTTAATTGATAACATCAAACTCCCAGTCAGAGCTGAGTACTTAATATATACTATTTATTTTTATTAATAGGTAAAAGCTGTTTTTCCCAAGGCGTACCTTTTAATTATTTAAAATAACTACTTATTAAATAACCAACAGAAAGTTCAACGAATTTTGTTTAATTATACAAAATATAGCTCAATATCAATTATAAAACAAGTTAATTATAAGAAGAAACTTGAATAAAAAGGGAAAAGGTTTAAATATTAAATAAGTTGAATAATTATGAGTAAGTTTTAATAAAACGTTAAAATCAAATTTTTATTAATTTTAACAAAATAACTATTGAGTACTAAAGTAAAATTAAAGCTTAAATTATTTAACCCAACATTATACTTTTCACAATTTATTTATTATTTATAATTAATTTTTGTAATTTACTTTTTCCAATTTAATTTTATTTTCCACCTATAAAAAAGTCAACTAATATATATATATATAATTTAAGTCTTGTCTGAACGTAGATCAGAATAATTTGAACATTTTTAGATACTTTTTTTTATTTCAGATATTTCAAAAAACCCAAACCTGCTTTGACTTTTTTCCTGCCTATTAGTCCGACCTCATAGGCCAAACAACTGCTTTAACAAAATTAATTAATTATTATGGAGTTGTGTGAGCTAAAATTTGGTACATGGTGCACATGGCTTGGATTCATAAAAAAATAATTGATAATTGAGTACAGTCATTAAATATATTATGAAAAAGGTTTTTGAAAAAAAAATCATAATATTCCCGGTTATTGATTATTTTTAAAACAAATTAGGTAAATATTTTTTGCCACTAGCTTTGTTTAAGTTTGAACTATCTATATATCGTCATTTGTACACTGTTTACTATGACAAGGATTTTTCTTTAAAAATAAATTTTAATTGCACTTAATTTTTTGTTTCTCTTAAGCTTGAGGAATATATTATATTATATAAAGAATATTATATTTGTAATATTTTTAAATGCGCAATTAACATCATTAAGCGATTAAATTCTTTTTCTTTTTTTTAAAATGGTTTATTTTTACCTAATAGTGAAATAGATGAATTTTTTGCATCTAATAAAAAGCCTCTAATCTGCGATTCGCAGGAAGCAATAGAAAGCATTATGTATAATATAGTGCTAATTACGTGTATTTTCTATAGAGGATTTGAAAACGTAAATATTTTGGCATTTTATATAATCGATTACCCTATTTTATAACAGAAATTGATTTAAGTAGTATAAATCGCGCACGTAGTGCAGATGAAGGCTACTAAATATAGATATATATACAATTTAAATTGGTGTACGTTTTAAAAAAAAAAAATCTTATCAAAGAGAAAAAGTATCAAGTTGATTACAACAGCAGTTTCACAACAAGTTCAAAACAGACAAGCAAACTTTTAACTTTGGTTCAAGTTGAGAACAACTCATCGAGTAGGGAGAGGAAAGGGTCAAGAAAGTAACTAACAACTTTCAAAGCTTAGGGTTTTAGGTACTTTAATCTGTTACAAGACTTATCAACAAGATAAACTGCTTCGAACTTTTACAAAAAAGAGTAAAAATAAGTAATTAATGGAAATATGAACGAAATTTGTGAAACAACCTTTAGGTTCAGAATAAGTAAAAAAACAAAGTTTGAGTAAGTTATGTCACTAAAGATTCATTATTTAGATTATTAAGATCTGTGATTCAGTTTCCAGTAGAGTTTGATTTAAAGAAATTTTAAATAATTAAAGTTAATTTCAAAGGTTATATGAAACCTCCATTCGTGCACGACAAAAATAGGAATTCGTTAAAATCGAACTACCTCCTACCTGTTACTATATTCCGGACACAAATAGACAATTTCTGCCCAGTTTAATACGTGTGTTGCGGGTTTAAAATACCAAAGAAAATTTAAGATTATTTCCAAAACATTCGTGTAAATCGAACTACCTATAGTGTTTATTGTTATATTCCATATACAAATTTATAATGTTTGCATTATGCCCTTTCGTGCATGAATAGATATTTCCTATAACCTTGTACATGTAGGTTAAATTATTAAGAATTTCTTTAAATCAATCGACCACCTAGGAATTTTCTCGTTCGGATACAAGTTGACAATTTTGTTGTGCTTTGTTCCAGTATTGGAGGTTTTAGAAATTGATTTATGCGAGCAAGAAAGGAACAGGTGTTTCAAAGTAAGTTCAAGAAGCACGACCTAATAAACTATTTGTAGCAAATTTAATGAGAGCAAGATCATGCAAATTTCTTTTCATGATCTTTTGTAGAGCTGATCACGAAACAAAATTGTCTTTATTAGCTGTGGGAAACGCTTGTCAAAGTAGGAAACTTGAGTGCTCTCTCGCTAATAGACGTTTTAAAATCAAGAACAAAGAAATATATGGAACATTTTAGTTTCCTACTTTAAAAAAAGTGTTTTTTTTTTGGGGAGATGGGCACCCTAAGGGATCATGTATAAGATACCACATTAATTGAAAATTTAATACAAATTTTTACTCACTTATTATCCCAATATGTTTTCTGATTTGGAAGGTAATAAAACCTATTGATTAGATGGATATATGATACTTTTTGCTTTAATAATGTCTAAGCTTAATTGGAAAGAAATAAATGGGTGGGTCTATAATATCCTGAGAGGAAGTAATGCCAAACTAAATAAGTGAGCAAGGAAAAAAAGGTCATTCGGGCGAAATACAATGGGTAATTAGACACAAAATCAACCTTAGTATTTAATTATGCATAATATAATAAGGAAATTTGCAATTCGTTGACTTCATTGATTTGTTGGTCTTCAAATAGATATATAATAATAATATCTTATCTAAATTAATTTGCTTCAGTTAATTTTTTTTTCTAAATACATAATTAAGATCGTTGCCACGGTCCTAAGAGCTCGTATAAATATAAGCGATCAAAAAAGTAAAGGAACTTATAGCAAAATGTATATTACCTGAGTATTAACCTGAGATTATGAATCTATTATTCTGGGATCTTAAACGGCCGAATGTGAAAAAAATAAATAAAAAAGTACTTACGCATACTTTATAGGATATCATCCTAAGCGTTGTGCTTTCGATGAAAAATAATTAGCAAATAAATATGTAAAGGACAAACATATGTAACAATATTATTTTAATAATTAAGGGCTTTAACCAATCAAATAAAACGTATAATGAAAAAACCATAGTATCACATATTTACAAAAATTATTATCACACTTTATTTTACTCCAAATTGTTCTCAAAATAGTCACAGTATTGACCCTACCTCACCAATCACTTTGAATAAACTGAAACAACGATTTGACGCTACTTATAACTGGTCTTTCTTCTTTTTAACAGTAACCTACTAAACTCCAACAAAAAATAAGTAAAGGTAAAAAATTAAAAAAAAATAATATGTCACGGAATGAGGTCATATTCCAAGCTCGTGAAGAGGATGATAACGAAACGCTCGTGGCCTTTGGAGAAAAATAGTTAAAAATAAAATATAATCTTAGATCTTTTTTTCTTGGAAGCTCTGTGTTTTAAACAACTAGAAGGTGTTTTACCTATTTTTATTCATTGTATTGTTAATAAATTTCTGAAAGACCTTCAGTTTTGTTTGAATTATAATAAGAGGTAATAAGAATTATAATAAGTTATTTTCTGACTAAATAATATTATTTTTAGCGAAGTAATTATTTTGTTTACAATATTTTTAAACCGAGAAACAAAATTATGCAGCATCGATTTTTGAAAAAAGTTGTGCTACCCTGCCCTGCGTCTCAATTCGAGTGGTTTCGTATAGTATAAATATATCAGTGGTTGAAAAAAATATGTGCTGCCCTGCCCTGCGTCTCAATTCTGCGGTTTCGTATAATACATCTGCAGTTGGAAAAAGCTGTGCGTCTCAATATACGCCCCCCAGGGTCGCGCCCTTAGGGTCCCTAGACAGAACAGAGAACCCTTATTATTTCTTGAGTTAGTCTACTGTTGTTGGATCTGCAAAGGTACCCTACTCAAAAAATTGCAACTTTGTAGTGATATTATAAGTAATAGCCCAAACACAAGAAAAATATAGGGAAACACGAAAATAATCATCCCTCAAAAGCAACGGGTTAAAAGGATGCTTTTACTCAACTGCGTCATCGTTTTTTATCGATTTTTATCGTTGATAAAAATCGCATTGCCCATAGACAATTTAAAGACATTCGGGTATGAAACATCACGCTGATCGATTCGATAAAGACAAAAGTTAACAAAAATATTGATCTCTAATAGTAAAACATTAGCTCGATTTAATTGGTGTAGACCATTTAAGAGTATAACAATAGGGACAGTTGATTACTATAAACAAGCGACGAGGAGAGATAATGCAGTTCGACCTGGACCAATCTATCTACACGACTACTATCTAACTACTAGGCCAAGTAGAGCCAGTACTGACATAACGGCAAAACAAACTAGAAAACACCATCCTAAGTTACAAACTGTACATCCCAATAATACAGAAGTTATTTTAACATTATTCTAAATAATAATTCTAGAGTTTTATTTTTTTATTATTTTTTTTTTTTTAGTAAAGTTTAAAACAAATACAGAATATCAATTAAATTTATCACATAACTGACTTAATGGGCTATATTGCTTTAACAAAAGGGAATCTGGGTGCGGAAGACCCTTTTCAACACATAATTAATAGCAGTGCCCATTGTTTAATTTTAAAAAGTATTTTTTTGGTGGGTGGCCATTTAATAATTTTAGGATTTATTTAACTTTTCTTTCAACAATTCTACAAGTTTGATGATTTTCCTAACTATTTGTAGGTATTTTCCCCCCTTAATCTGAAACAACTGAAGCTGGAGAAGGAACTCGGAATTTTAAGCTATTTAGCTAAAATTTCAAAAATGGTCTTAAATTGATATCATTGCACAATTGAATTATGGACTTCATTTAGGACAAAAAAACCTTTTAACTATTATCTTTCCTTAATAATATTGTACATTTTAACTGTGATATTTTTACTAAGGGCGTCAAATTGTTAAGTTGAATGAAAATTAACAATGTTAAATGTTTAGACGTGATCTTTTTACTATGGGCATCAAACCTTTCAGTTACTATATTTCATTAAGAACATTAAAACATTATTTTTACTAAGAAAATGAAACCATAAAGCTACGATGTTTCATTAAGAACATTAAAGCTTTTAACTATGATGTTTTTACAAAGGGCTCATACCTTTAAACTATGATCATGCATTAAGAAAATTGAATTTAACTATCATATTTCACCAAGAATATTGAACCTTTTATTTAGCAGTAATAGTTCACTAAGTACAATGAACCTTTTAGTAGGGATCTTTCATAGACAACGTAAAAATTTTAACTAATATATTTCACTCAGGACAAAATTTTTACTGTGAATCTTTAGATGCATAGTAACATGTTTCACTAAGAGTCTTAAGTTCACTCTTGCAGAAGATGAAAATTTATATGTATTTGAGTAAAGAATTTCTCTTTACTTATCATTTGTTTGAGGTGGGATGAATAGGACACGTAAGACATATTTATTAAAAGAAGACAAACGACCTCACTTTTCTTCTGCGAAGAAATTTGTTGTTTAAATTTTTCCTTTTTGTAGAATAGAGGAGCGAAAGCATCCGGGGGAAGAAAAAGTTGTTTATGAATAAAAAGCAAGCTTCTTTATTTTCTACCTCATCCCACCTGTGACCATATTTCAATTTTGGGAAGGGCGCTCAGGAGGAAGAAAAAAGTTTTGACAGAACAAGAGTTTACTTGGAAAGCAAACTGAGTTTGACAGGGTTTGAGAAAACAACTCTTCGGGGGGCCCCAAAAACCAGGAAACTTGCTCATGTTCCACCGAGAAGTTAAAGGTAACTTTTAGTAGCCGTATGGAGGTTAACTTTACCGGCCGATGTAACCTTACCCCTAAAATGTTAGGAAGGGCTAACACGATTACCTTACCCTTAAACTTAAGGGTTCTCTTCGACCTCTTTATACTTGACTCGTTCTGGAAGTGGCCCAATTATTTTAGAAAGGGCCCAATATCGTTCCAAGGGGTACACTCCTGATTGATAACAGCATCAGGGGGTAGAGAGTCTCGTTTCAATTAACTTTATAGTTCGGTAGGAAGCCCCCCATATCCTTTTCCAAGTTTAACTATATTGTCGCTAAAGCTGTTTTTAAAGGAAAAACAAGGTTTTTGTCGGTTGTCCTACCCTCTACACTCTACACCCCTTTCACAACGCTGTGCTATTTAATTTCGAATTAAATTGTTTTGCTACGGAACAGGGTATAAGAGGGAAAGCATTTAGTCGAGTATAATCGAGTTACAGGAGTTTTAATTCACCGAGTCAAGTGAATTTGACTTTCAAAGTAAAAACAAAGAGCAAACTAAATTACAAAACACCTTTCGTGTAAACATGTCGGTTTAAGTCTAGATTCCTGTGTAAAACTTAAAAATAGAATCTTTATAAGTAAATCATATTATAAGTTAACTTACGTGAAAACGGTAATATGATACCTCATAAATGAAAACTACGATGGCTCATAGTACAAACCTGAAACAAATAATTAAAAGAAAACAAATTAAATTAATAATAACCATTAACAAGCCATACAATTAATTGATTTAATATGGATTTTTCTCATACATTATGTAGTTAGTAAAACACAAAGAACCATACTCATCTCCTAAAATCTGAAATATTTGTTTGGTTTGTTATCACTCATTCTAATACTAAAATTGGAAATTGAGGATATTACTATACAAATATGTCAGGTGGTAAGATGTTGCAGAGTACGGTCTACCACAGTTACATTTGTGAATGAGGAATTTTTACAAGCTTTTTTTTTTTTTTTTCAAAACGACCTAATTTTTTATTATAATAAATTAACGATTTAATTTAAATGGCCTGTTTAAAAACAACTAAACTAACTCACAAAGAAAGGAACGTTTAATTTGTAATATGTGTAGAAGGTTAACCCTGTAAGAGATTTATCATGTTAAAACTGGTGAATCCTGCGAGCCGTTTATTGTTTTAATTCGGGGGACCTACGAGCATGTATCTCGTGCTTGAGTATATATATCTTGCTGCGGTAAGGCTGCCGTTGACAGCCCTATCTCAAACCCTGCATCACACACTAAGATATATGGCTTGATAAATTAACTTCTACCCATCTCAAGCCTTGTTTTAATCTGGCTTAAATGGCCTTGTTTCTTCAACCAATCCAACGCTAAATGAGCCAAAGGTTATTTGCTGGGAAAATATTCTTCTATTGAAGAATTGTTTGACACCAGTTCTAATAGACGTGATATGATCATTTCAACCGGTATCCATACAGAAATATTAATTCGATTTGTATGTTGTATAATTAAATATGGTAAATTTATAGGTTTCCGGTGAAATCCGAGTCACGAAGGATTGGAGACGCTTCCCCTGAAAGCATCTCCAGGATAATTTGAGTATCGAAATGTTACCTGGAAGCAACAAGATTAACTCCCAACTAGAGAGGTGAACAACTATTTATACTAACTTTCTGGAATGACTACACCTTTGCAATGCATCTTCATCAGTGTAATGCGATTTGGCGTGTGTGCCATTACTTGTATTACTTTGTGTGGGTGACATGTATGTTGTATGTAGTATGTTGTGTTCGTGTTTAGTTTCACAATAAGAAATTAACGACACGTGGCAAGTACACAATACATTAATCTTCATGGCCCCTTAACTTTACACAAGTAACATCATTTTCTCAATTTCCACTTTACAATTGGACCACGTGGCCGACATGGATACTGGATGCATGTGTAGAGCGTTAAGGCAAGTGTATAATCATCTCTGAAAAGTCGTAAGAAAGTCAAATGCCAAATCTTAAATGCAATTAAGAGTTCTGTTCTAATTTTTAACAATAAAAACACGAGTTCCTATTAAATGTTGTTTGACATTAGAATTAAGCAGATCAGAGTTCACTAACAATCAATTTCTTCATCCAAACTCAATGATTGGTCTTTAGTTTAATCATTCTATCAGTCATGAATGGATAGAGCCAATCCACTGTAGTATCCAAAAAGACATAAGATTAAGAGTGTATTAATATTGCGAAGTAGAAAAGGGGAAAATAATTTAAAAAATGCGAAAAAGCAAAATAACACAAACAAATTTTGATTACCACCTCAAGTAACGCGTGTGGCCTTAAAATTCTATCTAATCCTCTTCAATTACCAATGCCACCAGAAACAAGTTTGGAGAAAAAGAAATAATAAAACAGCTTTGGTGAACACGCAAAAAAATCTCTTTCGAATTCTAGGGTTAACTTTAGGTTGAACAGACGAATGAATGGGATGTCTTTTATATGAAAAAAACGTCCATTCTATAGTTGTCATGGTAATACCCTTAATTCCTGTGTAGAATGAATGGTAGAGATGATCACATACGTTTCTGAAACGAAATCAACCTTCATGCACTACTATATTACCAACACACTAAGCTTTACATGACGGCGTGGAAATATCCCACTCACATCGCGTCTGTAATTTTCGCTTGAGGCCCAATCAAGAGAAATTTTATACGGGTAGTCTTCGGCTTTAGTCCTTGATTGAACTGAATCCCTCTATCCTAATCCCTTGTAACTTCCCACTCTAATTTCAACTAACCAATAAGAACAGACGTGTATTAAAATAAATAAAAAAGAGAGGGAGAAAAAAACAACTTGGAATTGAATAAATAGCATCTCTTTTTTTTAACATTCGACACAATTTATACTGTATTTAGCTTCGTCGAAGTGAGAATTATTTTACTTTGTTCATTTGTATATACACATAACTGAATTTCTCATTTTCTTTTTGAGAGTTTTTAACACTCAAATGAAATGGCAAATTTCGTGGTGGAAGTTTCTTGCTAATAAAAGTACTTTAAAAAGTAAAAAGAACTACCCGAAAAGGGAAACCTATATCATTATTAAGGAGTAAATTGATAGTTCCTCAATAGTAATTCTTATTCGACCTTAATTGTTTTAAATGTATATTTAATTGATAATTAGTATTTTAAAATGTCCAACATCAGTTCCGAAGAAACACCAAAATATAAAGAAGAAGCAGTAACGGCATATTATGAGACAAGATGAAGAATGTGGTTCGACCATTTGTCTTTAAAAATTCTGCTTTCAGTTCAGTTCACCGAAATGGGGTAGTTAAGGCCAAATATATGGAAGTTTTAAGATGAAGTAGGTAGAAGAAATGTGTTGTTCTTGGTATAAGTCAGAGATATTGTTAAATAACAGAGCAATTGACACCTGATATCTGTTTCAGGTGATTGGCGAGAATCTGTAAGATTCAAAATAGAACTTTAAAGAATTTTGAATAAAACAATAACCATGACAATATAATCAGTTAGTCAGTCCGGTTACTTGAGAATGATCCATGGAGGGATCGAAATATCGCAAATTTGAGAGGCTTAAAGTTTCCTTAAAACAATCAACTAAAGAAGAAAGTGTTATTTGTTTATGGCGATATATTTCTGTTTAGTTTTTTTGGTATTCGTATTCAGTTGGAATTATTATAATTGTTCCTTCTGTTCCTCTAACTAATCCAATCCTTAAACTCTGTTTTCTTCAATCTCACTTATTCATATTCGAAACTTTACCATAGAACTTAAATTATAGTCTTGTATTGTGTTCAAAAAATGTATACCCTGATGATGTAAATATATTTTGCGAAACTAGTTGGTAAACAAGTTTTTTCTTTGGACCGTACCTCACTAACTCTCTCATATCTACACTTTAACGGTTGCTAACTTCAATTTAATTATTATAATGTTATGTATATTGTTTCTGGAGTAACGTAGAAAAGCTATAGTGTGTAAGGAATGATATGGTTTAACAACATAATGCATGGAATGAATTCCCCATCACAGGTAATTCAGGTAATGCAGCATTCTGTGTAAACGCGTGGTTATAGTCGCTAGTAAAATTTAATAGTTATCTCTAAAGGTCACACGCAGAACTAACTATATCACAGACATTTTAAAATTATAATAAACTTTGCAAGCGGTAATTAGCAAATAGGTATTAAGAAACCCATTTTAATTGTAGAAGAATCTCAAGTTGTTCGTTGATGAATCGAGAAATCATAAGTTTAGGAAAGAAAATTGTTTTTCGCCTCTCTGATTTGCTTTTGATTCAGCTCTAAAATAATTTTGTTAATTTGAGTTAATATAATATTAACTCTATTATATTTGAGTTAATGTATATATAATTTATTATCTGAGGCCAAATCTGCGTCAGTATAACTCCAGCTTTATTTTGCTCTTTGAAATTTCGCCCTACAATACGTTTGACGTCTCTTGTTCCAAATTGGCAGAGTGAAGGATGTCATGTACAACACTTTTAAAACCCTAAAATCGAGAGAGCCTCACGTTGTTACTTAAACAATAAAGAAGGGATAAACACCGGCACATTATCTGACAGGGTTATCCAATCAGATCCAGTCTAGGTTTCCCCAAGTTTCTGAAAGTGACAGCTTAAACATTTGTTCAAGTGAGGGGAGTCAACTATACCCGATATTCCGCACTCATATTTATACCCTAAAATATTTTCAACTACTCTCTAAATAATAAAAAATTATTCCTTAAAGCAATTTGAATAAAAAAAAATCTCTAAATATTCCACTACCACATTTTTTTTGAATTGCCATAGAAATCTCAATTGAATTTCTCCTATATGACTTAAGAATCTACCTAAACTTGAAGTTCGATGCCTTTCGGAGTATACAAGGACATTGCATTCTTAAAAAATACATTTCATCGAGTGTGGATGAAAAAAAAGGAAAATGTCCCTTAAACAATTACTTGGATTTTACGACTTTTGGAGTTATCGATGAATTTAAAATTAAATGCTAAAAACTAACACTCAAGATGAAGAATGTGGTTCGACCATTTGTCTTTAAAAATTCTGCTTTCAGTTCAGTTCACCGAACTGGGGTAGTTAAGGCCAAATATATGGAAGTTTTAAGATGAAGTAGGTAGAAGAAATGTTTCGTTCTTGGTATAAGTCAGAGATATTGTTAAATAACAGAGCAATTGACACCAGATATCTGTTTCAGGTGATTGACGAGAATCTGTAAGATTCAAAATAGTACTTTAAAGAATTTTTATAGAAAACAATAACCATGACAATATAATCAGTTAGTCAGTCCGGTTACTTGAGAATGATCCATGGAGGGATCGAAATATCGCAAATTTGAGAGGCTTAAAGTTTCCTTAAAACAATCAACTAAAGAAGAAAGTGTTATTTGTTTATGGCGATATACTTCTGTTTAGTTTTTTTGGTATTCGTATTCAGTTGGAATTATTATAATTGTTCCTTCTGTTCCTCTAACTAATCCAATCCTTAAACTCTGTTTTCTTCAATCTCACTTATTCATATTCTAAACTTTACCATAGAACTTAAATTATAGTCTTGTATTGTGTTCAAAAAATGTATACCCTGATGATGTAAATATATTTTGCGAAACTAGTTGGTAAACAAGTTTTTTCTTTGGACCGTACCTCACTAACTCTCTCATATCTACACTTTAACGGTTGCTAACTTCAATTTAATTATTATAATGTTATGTATATTGTTTCTGGAGTAACGTAGAAAAGCTATAGTGTGTAAGGAATGATATGGTTTAACAACATAATGTATTGAATGAATTCTCCATCAAAGGTAATTCAGGTAATGCAGCATTCTGTGTAAACGCGTGGTTATAGTCGCTAGTAAAACTTTATGGTTATCTCTAAAGGTCACACGCAGAACGAACTATATCATCAGACATTTTTAAATTATAATAAACTTTGCAAGCGGTAATTAGTAAATAGGTATTAAGAAACCCATTTTAATTGTAGAAGAATCTCAAGTTGTTCGTTGATGAATCGAGAAATCATAAGTTTAGGAAAGAAAATTGTTTTTCGCCTCTCTGATTTGCTTTTGATTCAGCTCTAAAATAATTTTGTTAATTTGAGTTAATATAATATTAACTCTATTATATTTGAGTTAATGTATATATAATTTATTATCTGAGGCCAAATCTGCGTCAGTATAACTCCAGCTTTATTTTGCTCTTTGAAATTTCGCCCTACAATACGTTTGACGTCTCTTGTTCCAAATTGGCAGAGTGAAGGATGTCATGTACAACACTTTTAAAACCCTAAAATCGAGAGAGCCTGACGTTGTTACTTAAACAATAAAGAAGGGATAAACACCGACACATTATCTGACAGGGTTATCCAATCGAATCCAGTCTAGGTTTCCCCGAGTTTCTGAAAGTGACAGCTTAAACATTTGTTCAAGTGAGGGGAGTCAACTATACCCGATATTCCGCACTCATATTTATACCCTAAAATATTTTCAACTACTCTCTAAATAATAAAAAATTATTCCTTAAAGCAATTTGAATAAAAAAAAATCTCTAAATATTCCACTACCACATTTTTTTTGAATTGCCATAGAAATCTCAATTGAATTTCTCCTATATGACTTAAGAATCTACCTAAACTTGAAGTTCGATGCCTTTCGGAGTATACAAGGACATTGCATTCTTAAAAAATACATTTCATCGAGTGTGGATGAAAAAAAAGGAAAATGTCCCTTAAACAATTACTTAGATTTTACGACTTTTGGAGTTATCGATGAATTTAAAATTAAATGCTAAAAACTAACACTGCACATTATCAACAAAACACTAAATGCATAATGTTATTGTATATTAATTTTATTATTTCAGAATTCACGAATTAATTTATTGATCTACGGCATTTACAAATTTTTTGAAACAGCAAATTACTAGCATGTTTTTGCAAATCTAAGATTAAAATCTTTCTAAATCAAGACTCGTATGACGAAATAATAGACATAAGTAGTAAATTCTTAAACGAATGAGTATTTTCACTATTATACGTAAATAGAAATAGTTTAAATACTTAAGAAGGGTTTTCAACACATAATTCAATAGATTGATTTATGCCAACTTTAAGTCCTAAAGGGATTAGTTAGGGATATTTAAGTAGTTTATCTTCTTAGAGCCACTGCTAGCATGAAATCCTCTTACACTGAAGACTTGAGATTAGAAGACTTTAGTAGAGGAATATCAATGCTTTCTGCCTCTCATTTGAACCAATGGATAGAACACATTCGTGCGGTATTTGAAGAGTAAGTGATCTTCACAAAGAATAAATGAAGTGTGTAAAGAGGGATTAGCAAAGTATATATGTTACGAGCCTATCTATTTAAAGACCAACAAATCAAAACAAAACATTTTTTTATTAGAATGAATGTGGTTACCTTAGCTTAGCAGTAACAAACCATTTCGAGGTGTGTCGTCGGGACACTGCTCGATTATAAAATGATAGCCTAAAAATAATCACAGAAAACAAACCTTTCTCGCCTCACGTTATACATACTAATAAGTTTTATGTAAAAATGCTTCAACACATAATCCACTGACGAATTAACACCGATCAAAACTGATCAATTTGCTAAACTTAACCTGCTGATTGTAAACTCTCAACAACCCGTGATCGTTAAGAACATTTTCAAAGAGTGTTTTTATAAATAAAAAACACGTCAATAACTCACCTAATCTAATCTCTGATTTGCTTTTGATTCAGCTCTAAAATAATTTTGTTAATTTGAGTTAATATAATATTAACTCTATTATATTTGAGTTAATGTATATATAATTTATTATCTGAGGCCAAATCTGCGTCAGTATAACTCCAGCTTTATTTTGCTCTTTGAAATTTCGCCCTACAATACGTTTGACGTCTCTTGTTCCAAATTGGCAGAGTGAAGGATGTCATGTACAACACTTTTAAAACCCTAAAATCGAGAGAGCCTGACGTTGTTACTTAAACAATAAAGAAGGGATAAACACCGACACATTATCTGACAGGGTTATCCAATCAGATCCAGTCTAGGTTTCCCCGAGTTTCTGAAAGTGACAGCTTAAACATTTGTTCAAGTGAGGGGAGTCAACTATACCCGATATTCCGCACTCATATTTATACCCTAAAATATTTTCAACTACTCTCTAAATAATAAAAAATTATTCCTTAAAGCAATTTGAATAAAAAAAAATCTCTAAATATTCCACTACCACATTTTTTTTGAATTGCCATAGAAATCTCAATTGAATTTCTCCTATATGACTTAAGAATCTACCTAAACTTGAAGTTCGATGCCTTTCGGAGTATACAAGGACATTGCATTCTTAAAAAATACATTTCATCGAGTGTGGATGAAAAAAAAGGAAAATGTCCCTTAAACAATTACTTAGATTTTACGACTTTTGGAGTTATCGATGAATTTAAAATTAAATGCTAAAAACTAACACTGCACATTATCAACAAAACACTAAATGCATAATGTTATTGTATATTAATTTTATTATTTCAGAATTCACGAATTAATTTATTGATCTACGGCATTTACAAATTTTTTGAAACAGCAAATTACTAGCATGTTTTTGCAAATCTAAGATTAAAATCTTTCTAAATCAAGACTCGTATGACGAAATAATAGACATAAGTAGTAAATTCTTAAACGAATGAGTATTTTCACTATTATACGTAAATAGAAATAGTTTAAATACTTAAGAAGGGTTTTCAACACATAATTCAATAGATTGATTTATGCCAACTTTAAGTCCTAAAGGGATTAGTTAGGGATATTTAAGTAGTTTATCTTCTTAGAACCACTGCTAGCATGAAATCCTCTTACACTGAAGCCTTAAGATTAGAAGACTTTAGTAGAGGAATATCAATGCTTTCTGCCTCTCATTTAAACCAATGGATAGAACACATTCGGGCGGTATTTGAAGAGTAAGTGATCTTCACAAAGAATAAATGAAGGGTGTAAAGAGGAATTAGCAAAGTATTTATGTTACGAGCCTATCTATTTATAGACCAACAAATCAAAACACCTATTTTTTTTATTAGAATAAATGTGGTTACCTTAGCTTAACAGTAACAAACCATTTTGAGGTGTGTCGTCGGGACACTGCTCGATTATATAAATGATAATATGATGATGATAAATATAATCACAGAAAACAAACCTTTCTCGTCTCACGTTATACATACTAATAAGTTTTATGTACAAATGCTTCAACACATACTCCACTGACGAATTAACACCGATCAAAACTCATCAAATAGCTAAACTTAACCTGCTGATTGTATATAATAATCACACAAAACAAACCTTTCTCGCCTCACGTGATACATACTAATAAGTTTTATGTAAAAATGCTTCAACACATAATCCACTAACGAATTAACACCGATCAAAACTGATCAATTTGCTAAACTTAACCTGCTGATTGTAAACTCTCAACAACCCGTGATCGTTAAGAACATTTTCAAAGTGTGTTTTTATAAATAAAAAACACGTCAATAACTCACCTAATCTAATTAAAATTACATATAAATAAAGGATTTATAATAAAAACTGTGTTTTTATAGACTAATATTATAAAAAATCGGGCCGAGGCAAATTTGACCCCCAAATTTTGAGGAATATTCATTTCGCGATTTCTCGGGTGATAATTATTCTGAACCTGCTAAATTTAGTTAAAATTGGTCCAATAGTTTAGGCTTTACGCGTCAGCACAGATTACAGACGACGGGCAGATATTTAAAAAAAAACAAAAAAAAACAATTCTTTGGACTCAACTTGGAAATCCTTTTAAATGATCCATCAAAATTTAATTTTCCTAAAGGAAATACTTTAAATGATAAATCAAAATCCAATTTTCCTAAAGAAAATCCTTTAAATGATAAATCAAAATCCAATTTCCCTAAAGGAAATCCTTTACATGATCCATCAAAATCCAATTTTCCTAAAGGAAATCCTTTAAATGATAAATCAAAATCCAATTTTCCTAAAGTAAATCCTTTAAATGATAAATCAAAATCCAATTTTCCTAAAGGAAATCCTTTAAATGATACATCAAAATCCAATTTTTGCGCCATTACAATATTTATAAGAGAAAATAATAATAATCTTATAATAAATCTGTCAGCTTATTACCATAACGAATTTACAATTACATTGTTTTAGTTTTATCTATAAAAGTTGTTCATAGAATGGATAAAAGAGTAATAATTAATAGCTTTAAATAACAAGCTAAAGCTTACAATATAATGTTAGCTTGTCATTTAGCATAATAGCTTGTCTACTGGATAATAGCTAGCCTATTAAGAAGCATTAATGTATATCCTCCTTGTAAATTACATTTGTTTTATTTAGGTAGTATACAAGAACTACGGTCCCTTAGACTTTTAACGCTGATTAGCTCTCGTGGCGCAGCCGAGGGAGATAATTTTTGCGAGGGAAATTATAATACTTTACTCCCGAGGTATGTGGTTACCTTAGCTTAACAGTAACAAACCATTTTGAGGTGTGTCGTCGGGACACTGCTCGATTATATAAATGATAATATGATGATGATAAATATAATCACAGAAAACAAACCTTTCTCGTCTCACGTTATACATACTAATAAGTTTTATGTACAAATGCTTCAACACATACTCCACTGACGAATTAACACCGATCAAAACTCATCAAATAGCTAAACTTAACCTGCTGATTGTATATAATAATCACACAAAACAAACCTTTCTCGCCTCACGTGATACATACTAATAAGTTTTATGTAAAAATGCTTCAACACATAATCCACTAACGAATTAACACCGATCAAAACTGATCAATTTGCTAAACTTAACCTGCTGATTGTAAACTCTCAACAACCCGTGATCGTTAAGAACATTTTCAAAGAGTGTTTTTATAAATAAAAAACACGTCAATAACTCACCTAATCTAATTAAAATTACATATAAATAAAGGATTTATAATAAAAACTGTGTTTTTATAGACTAATATTATAAAAAATCGGGCCGAGGCAAATTTGACCCCCAAATTTTGAGGAATATTCATTTNTTACAATAACATGTTAGCTTGTCATTTAGCATAATAGCTTGTCTACTGGATAATAGCTAGCCTATTAAGAAGCATTAATGTATATCCTCCTTGTAAATTACATTTGTTTTATTTAGGTAGTATACAAGAACTACGGTCCCTTAGACTTTTAACGCTGATTAGCTCTCGTGGCGCAGCCGAGGGAGATAATTTTTGCGAGGGAAATTATAATACTTTACTCCCGAGGTACATAAAATATTTTATCTCCAGTAGGGAGAAATACACATTTTAATCTGTTGCCCATTTTGTATGATTATTTTAATAAATACCAATAATTTTTAGCACATTTAATGGCAGATATTAGAAATTCAATATTTAAAACAAATAAGAGTTGCAATTAAACTCAAATAGAAGGTTATGATGCAGGTTTAAAGCAGGATAAGCACAAATTATAAATAAGGACGAAAAAGCAGTGTCGCCAACCTGATTTCAACAACTTCACTACATTAGTCATTCATTCTCTACTATTTATAAAACAATTAAGTTGGCAATCTTCCTTTTTATCCCTGGTTTTACTTTTTGAGATCAGGGAAAAAATGACTCACTTTAGTCACTCTAAACTAATACGAAATCATAACTTTTTCTCCCTAAGAGATAAAATCATGTATGTATTGATTGGTAACAGAGAATTTTTAGATATAAAATAAAAGAGACAACAAATTCTCAAAGGTTTAACCAATAAAAGGCAAAAAGTACAACTCGTAAAAATATAAAGTAAATAGAATTGGATTTCACTCTACGAATTGTATGAACAAAAGAGCATGGAAAAAAATTAAAACCGAAAAATACAAAAAAAATCAAAGGAAAGAAAGAAAAAAATCAATAATAATAAAAAATAAAATAAAAAGTTCAGAGGTAAAATGCATTCCAAAAAAGAAACTGAATAACCTTATTTCTAGAAAAATACTCAAAAAGGATTACTTGATATATAATTAGTGTGAAAGAAAGATGTGACATCAAACACACGAAATTAAAGAAATCCTTCCAATTTAAAAAAAAAAAAAAGTATTTACATCCTTTACAGTGCAACCAGAAAATTAAGTGTTTTTTTCCCCCCTTTTGCTACAGAAGCATATAATTAGCTAAAATAAGGTTGTTTTTAGGTACTACTCAAAAGAAACTGGTCACAAGGAGAGAAAATGATGTTTTTTAAAGATTGCACGGCACTTACAACAAAATAATTCTGTAAATAATTAATTTAGTTTGAGGTAAATTATTTTGAACTTATAGAAAATTTTGTTTTCAATGTCATTTAATAATTAATTTCAAACTGCTTATTTTCCAGTTGAACGTGAGTCGAGGGAAGTCCCGCCAAAATAAATGGCTTTGCCGTTAAAAAAGGGATTTCAAAAAACGGGTCCAATGGATGAGAGTATATTATAGAGGTTTCGTAGAATGCCTTATTTATACATTTATTTTAAAAGAAAAAGCTATAGTTCGCCCATTTCTTCTTCACGGGTTAATGCTACCAAAATTAACTATACTATTGTAATATAATTAAATCTTTTGGTCATATATCTATGGAGAAAAGTTATTTTAAAATACCTCTCTTTAAATACAAGTAATTATAATCTAATTAATTGTGTAAAATCGTTAGGAGTATACTCATAATAATATTAATTTACAGGTCATTTTTTTATACGATGTATTTATTCAAAAGAGATAAAAAGTTAGTTAAACGAGCTTTTGATATTATTTAAGTTTAAAAAAGTGGACTAATCAAAATCCTCAATATAGACAGTAAAGCACTCCTCTTCTCAATTAAGAAGGGCGTTTTTTATTTCGTAATTTCAAAAGGGCACTGAACCTTTTAGAGATGAGGTGGGAGTTTTAATTATATTACAAATAAAAGTGGGCGGTAAAGTTATAGTCAAATTTTGATTTGATAAGTTTTGATAACTAAAAAAAAAAGTCTAAAAAGCAGTTCCATAAAGTGCTAATGGGCATATTATGCCGGAATTCATTTCAATATTTTTATTAAATTGAAAATTAAACGTAGAGTTTAAGAACACCTTATTATGTTATTGATAAGCTACAGCGACAGTCGACATTGTTTTGCTGCGATAGCAACTTCGAAAGTACAAGTGCACTTGTAATTTTGAAGTCGATCCTGAAACCTCTGAATTATCTAAAGAAGGCTGCTTTAAAAGGCCCCCGTACACGATCAAACATTTTGCGCAAACCTGATGTCGGGGGAATTTAGTTAGAAATCATGTTTGCGCTAACATCAAGGAACCCCATACACGGTCAAAATATTTGCGCAAACAAGATCTTTGCGCAACATTATGACCGTATATGGGGGCCTTTAGAACAGCCGAAAAAGGCCAATTATTTCAATTTCAATATATTGAGTGATGATGTTCTTCGGATATTGAAATTGAGCTTCACCTCTTTCATTATGATAAGCAGAGTTATCTTCAGTCTACTGAAAATGACCTTAGGAAGGATCGAAACGTTTCAGAATTAATATTGCTTAAAGCGTTATTTTTTTTACACATCTTTAAGATACCCATAATTACTCAACTTGTCATTATTTTTATTAAATAACTAAGGTATATAAAATAGTAAAAAGATCTGGTATTTTGTATGAGGTATTTGAGCAAACAATACTAAAAAAAAAAATAATAATAATAATTTTCCAAAAACCAATATTATTAAGTTAACGTCATGGAAAACACCTAGAACCACTTTCTAACCAGGAATGAAACAACCTTTACGTTTTGGAAACCACCTTAAACCACTACTCCCCACCAGGAATGAAACAACCTTTACGTTTTGGAAACCACCTTAAACCACTACTCCTCACCAGGAATGAAACAACCTTTACGTTTTGGAAACCACCTTAAACCACTACTCCTCACCAGGAATGAAACAACCTTTACGTTTTGGAAACCACCTTAAACCACTACTCCTAACCAGGAATGAAACAACCTTTACGTTTTGGAAA
>KZ651053.1:80461-101078 GCA_001010745.2 Gerris buenoi | reverse complement strand
ATATATATATTATGTTGGTACAAAATTGATTTTTATCTTAAAGTACCAACGCTGATAAAAGATGTATTTTTAGGATGAAAATGTAACAGATGGTGTGACAAAACAGTGAGAGAATTTGGCGAGAAGGCGATAGAAAAAAGTAGGAATATCTCCCCTTTACCCCTTCTACTTCTGCCTGACCCGAGAGGGAAGGAAATTGAAAATTCGCTGCCAAATGAAACATTAAGAAACTCCTGCCTTCTACCAAACCAGGGAATCTCAGAATAGGGAAAAAACCATAAAATCATTAAATCTTAAAAACGGATTCCTTTTTATAAATTTTCACTTAAGGAGTTCTAAAAACAAACAATCCAATATAAAGGGGACAAACTTTTGCCTTGCCTTTTAAATCGAACTTAGAACAACTTTGAGATGAGAATAATTTAACAGCGTAAAAAAACGTAAGAAAGAACAAAATATTATAAGTTAAATAAAATTCCGTATTGAATAAAATATACCACGAGCAAAATTAAATTTTTCATTATTAATATTAAGAAATTATAAACTAAAAATACAAAATTCATTGAGTGCAATATCTCGAGAACGACATGTATATATACATACTTATAAAGATATTAAAAATATAAATTATTTATAATATTATAACTTATTTCAGCTTTAGGTGGAAATTGTTGTTCTATAAAATTCGCTACAAATACACATTCATGTATATTTATTTTTATCACGCTATTGAGCATTGTTAGACAAAACAGGGGGAAAAAATTGTCGGCGAAATTATTTGAAGGAAGTTCAGGCGACCCTAGCTTCCCAACACATATTGAGATGCTCGGCTCGATTTCCTGCTAACTCCGGAAGCTTTGGGGTCGAGAGGGACTATATACCAGGCGGAGGGATGTTAGGGAGAAAGTTGGCTTTAGAAAGCGCGGGTAGTTTTTGGCGGTAGTCCAGTTTTTCGCGGGTAAATTTGCTGTAGAATGCCCCCTTTTCCATCCCACGCTGTTTCCACCATCCCTCCGTGTTCCTTTTTTTTCTGCAAAAGTCCCGCATCTGGATCCATACCTTACAGTTCCACAACCTAGGCCCCCCTTCTCCTTTTTATAAGCAAACTGCGTTCCAAATAAATAATTAAAAAAAACGTTATGTGAGAGATTTTCTAGATATCATTATTTTAATAGAGAACGATAAAGTAGTTAGTCCCCTTTTTTAACCCCACTTCCTACGAGAAATAGTAAAAAAAAAAAACTTTTGTTAAGTTTCCCTTTTCAAATATTTTCTAACCCTTACTTAGGGTAGAATAAAGTCGTTTAGAAAAGAAATTATTTTAACATCTGTCTACAAATAACATAAGTAACAATTTTTAGTGATTTATTTCTTCCTAAAAATCTAATACTGCAACATGATAAACTTTTTAAGTTCACTCTTTAAAGATTACACTAAATTCTCCCATATTAGTAAAACTCTATTCTTCTCCTTAACAGCCTCTACTTTTGAAGTTTTAACGCTGGAATGTCTTTAATATTATTAGTAAAATATTCCTAAAATAGATTGGAAATGAAGAGAAGTTGTAGGTTGTAGGCATGGTACAATTATTCAAGTGTCGCGGAGTTTCAGAGTTTTCAAAGCCGTTTTGAAAACGGTTTTGGTATTCAAAACCCCATGGAAACAGAATTTCATAACGTTTTGAGTTCAAGGTCACAATAGCAAATTTTCGGTTTTGTATTGAAACTGTTTTGAAAGAAGAAAAACAAAAAACCTGGAAACTGGTATTGAATTGAAAACAGAATTGAGACATGAGTAGCAGGTGCTAAGTAGAGATATGATAACCTGACTTAACTATAACTAGTCTGGGAGTTTATAGTTTTCCAAATAGTTCTGAAAACTGTTTTGGAAACTGCTCATGGAAACACTTTCGGTTTGAAACCAAACCAGTTTTCAAAACGGATTTGGAAACTCATGGAGACGTAGTAAAGGAGTGATTGACCATAAACAAGTAAATCTTTATTGTGTGATTCCAACTACCCATTTTGCTGTGGCATGGTTCAATTTGCAATGGGGTAATATTTATTTTTATTCAATATTGCATTTAATGTTGAAGCCTAAAATTTATATTTGTTCGTGAATGAGTAAATTATCTCCTATCACTCAAATTTTAATTAATTAAGACGATGCATTTTTAGGATATGGCAGATCGAACAAATGTTTAACTACAGACAGATACGAGACGAAGTATAATGGTTTACTAGCATCTAAAACGGACTTCTATCCAAGAATTTTGGAATTCGGAAACATTAAATAATTTCGTTCTTCAAAATAATCACAAAACTTTTGTCACTTTCGGTAAGCTTGGAAGCAATAAATAAACATGTTTTAATTAACATAATTGTTTTAATTTTTCAATTAGATGGTACGCAATAATTAGAATAAAAAATGATTAATTTTCTATTCACCTTCATATTAATTACTCTTTACCTTTTAGGGAAATTAACCGAAAACTCATTAAAAATGCGAACAAGCAGACAAACAAAGCAATCTCAAGAATTTATAATCCTTGTCAAAAACTTTTGATAACGTTCGTTGAAAGATAAATGGAAGTAAACTAAATGTACTGCACTTCGTAAAATAAATCAAAAGTAAGCAAGAATACCAGATGTAATAACAAATTGCAGAATTTCCAAGTTATTTGTCATAGCAAAAACTTACAGTTAACTTCCAAGTAAGTTTATTAATGATAAGCCGAGAGAGATGAGGGGGGGGGGGGGAATAAAGATCGATATGGAAGAGCAAAGTAATCTTCAACGTTCAGAATTTAAAATGATAGTTTTGAGTCTGTGAATTTCCAGCTCAGAGTTAAGGAGAAAGTTAACAACAAAAGTTATTTAAAATTGTAGAGTATAGTTGAAATCGTTCTATATTGAGATTACTTATTGTGGTGCATCAATAAAATGATGAAGTTTTTCTTATAACTTTTATAAATTCTAATGAGAAATTGGTTATTAAAAAAAAATAACAATAAAATAAATAAGAATAGTCAATTTCAGCTTAAATAATTAATTTTTTAAGTTTTGAGCAATCAAGGTTACTATAATAATACTAATACTATAATCTCTAAACCAAATATAAATATTCCGCTAGCTAATTCAGCTAGTTGCTTTAGTAAAATAATTGAATATTGTATTGGTACATGTTCCTGTTAAGCAGTATTCTTTTTTGGACTCAAAAAATATATTACATCGAGTAGATTCCTTCTAACAATATTTATGCAGTAGGTTACTCCACACAACCTGCCAGAAATTCACAATACCAGAACTTTTTAGTCTTAAATTTTAAAATTGTACACTAAGACTTTTTGTACTAGGTTTTCCTGAGTAATTTAAAACAAACTTGTTGTTTTTCCTTTACAATTCATGTACAAATTTTATTTAGATTTTATTTAGATAATTTTATGTAGATAATAACACTGAAGAAGCTCAGGTTCCCTGGACAAAAGCTCTGATGAAATAAAAATATATGTATATCACTCAAAGAACTTTCATTCCAAATAAACCCTCCAGCCTACAAAGAGGTGAGTTTAAGATAAGTAGTTGGTCATAAAAACCTATTTTTATTTGGTCTTGGTTCAATGCTTAAAATTAACGTGCATACAATTAAAAACCTATTTTTATTTGGGTTAATGCCTACAAAGAAAGCTCTGATGAAATAAAAATATATATCACTCAAAGGACTTACATTCCAAATAAACCCTTTAGCCTACATAGAGGTGAGTTTAAGATAAGTGGTTGGTCTTAAAATCTATTTTTATTTGGACCTGGTTCAATGCCTACAAGGACGTTTAGGATCAGGTATAGATAATGCTACTCTGTAGGTCGAGAGAATAGGGTTCGATTCATCAGTAAATTAATTTCAAAGAAATAAAATCAAGCAAGCGCTTTAACTGATTAATCGGGTGGCCAACCAAAACCTAATATGAACACAGGAAGTGTGTACCAAAAATAGGAATGTCCCATAAAAAGTGGTAAATATGATAAAGGGAGTATCTTTGACCAACTTGTTGTTAATAATAGTTAAGAAATGTATAAAGTTCCAATAAAAATACTTAATTCAAAATGTGGATAGACAAAAATAGGGTTTCAACGTTAAAAAAGTGAATTTAATTCCTCACGAAAAAATATTAATACTTACGCAGAAATAAGGTTTTTTACGTCATAAAGGATTACTGTTACACAAAATATTTTAGTAAATGGTTTTGAATTCGTGATGTAAGGTTATGATCAATTTGTTGGTTTGTGGGTTTGGTTATTAGTTAAAGGTAGAAGGTAGAATGTTGCTCCTCTATCTATGCCTATTGGCTATTGCCATGTAATTTTCTCGCAACCTATTAAACTAATGACTTAGACCCCTGATCAATAGTTGATTACAGTATTGTATAATCCCTTTATACAATTCAGACAAAACATTTAACTGATGTTATATAAACCTTTTAATTATTATTTAATAGTGACCTCTGTTTCTATAGGTGATAGTTTTGCGAGTACGCTAACCACTCTGCTGCTCTTTTTAAATATTTTTTAAAAAGAGCAGCAGCTCGTCGACGTTGAGGTGCAGACACCAATCCATCTAAACTTTGAGGCATAATAAAGGACAGTCAGGACTCTCCATCACACCTATCCCATGAAGGTGACGTTGAGGGGCAGACATCAATCCATCTCAATTTTGAGGCATAATAAAGGACCGTCAGGGCTTTCCAACACACCAATCCCATGAAGGTTACATTATTATTGGAGATAACTATGTAACTTCGTTAAACGTAAGGCAATGTCACACTTCTCTTCTACTAGTTTAGCTTATATTCTAGGTCTTAGATATCATTAAAATAAATCGATTTAAAATTGTAACTTGTCGGTGTAGATGGAGTGAATGAGTCGGTGTAGATGGAGAGATAAGTGTAGAAAATAAATAAAGAATAAAATAACGTTAAATTTAAAGTGTCAGTTTCCAAGTATAAAGTTTATGTTGCAAGAGTGACGGGGAGAATACATACAAAGCAGGAAAATGGTTAAGTGGAAGATGGATATATACTTCTCAGGTGAATACAGTCTAAGGAACAAGAAGGATAGAGAGTATATGTAATAGCTATGTATATTAAAGGTAGGAGTGTGTTAGAAAAGGCTTCATGTCAAGAGGTTCTAATGCAATATGGCTGAAACACTAATTTAGGCACGAGGAAAACAACCCTCCTTCCTGTCACTTTGGCTTGATAACTTAAAAGACCACGCCCTTACATACGTTCAAACTCTAGCCATATAAGCTCAATGTATCTCCGGTTGTAGAAGAACCATAAAAGAAAAACAAGAGAAGAAAAAAAAGCTTAGAATATTTCGAGCTGAATGATAAATAACTCGATAAGGAGGAAAAGAGAAGAAAAATAAATCAAATTTAAATTAAGAAAGGAGCAATAAAAAGAGAGAAAATCGAAGAGATGAAAAAGTATCTTAATGTAGAAATACATATTTATTTAAATTAAAATGAATATGTATCATATTCATATAATATGTAAATAATACTTAAAGAGAATTATATAATATAAAATTCTTTATTGACAATAATACATATACAAACATAAATATGGATTCTAATTGGAAGAGAAAAAGTCGTTTGGCTGTTGAGTTCAATATTAGCTAGAGACATCATCTTGACAAATATATTTTAGTTGTAAAAGACCAATAATAATAATAATAAACTTTAAAGTATATAGTAAACAAAGTACAGGATGGCGCAGCGCGGACGACCACATTTTAAATTGTCACCTTGTGCTTAACACTAGAGCCAGGAGATTGAAATAAAGCAAAAATGAGGAAGTTTACTCGACATAAGTAAAATTTTTAAGTGTGAAAGATAATATCCGATAAATGATGTCCTTGTCGATTTCCACATTATTCACACGACTAAGTAAAATTTGACGCACGCGATCCATGAACACGTGTGTGCAGAGGCTTCATCTTGTTGGAACCATATGACAGTATCCATTTCGTTATCCTTTGAATAGGGAATAAAAAATCGGATTCTCTGTTTTTATGTTAGAGAATGTGATGCGCAACTTCACCGAGCGCCTCTAAGAATGTGTAAATCGACAAGGCGTCATATATCGGATATTATATCTTCCACACTTAAAAATTTTACTTACGTCCAGTAAACTTCCACATTTTTGCTTGAAAATTTGCTTTATATCAATCTCCTACCTCTATAGCACATGGCGACCATTTAAAATGTGGTCATCCGCGCTGCGCCACCCTGTACATAGTTAAAAACTACTCTAATAAATTTATTGAGCTGAGCGAAGCGAAGCTCTTATACTACACTTTGCATTTTTTATGATTAATACTCCTCCTGAACGGCTGAACCGATCTGCACAAAATTTGGCATGGTCATAGTGACTAACCACAGGAAGGTATAAATCTGAAATGGTCCAAATCGGTACACAGGGGTACGGGGTACGGAGTACAAAAGTTTTCTCCTGAACAGCTGTGCTGATCCGCACAAAATTCGGCACGGACATAGTGACCAACCACAGGAAGGTATAAATCTGAATTGGTCCAAATTGGTACACGGGGGTACGGGGTACAACATTTAAAATAGTTTATGCCCTTCAAGGTGCATGGCATGTCATTGGAAAGCGCTTTAAGAATACAGTTATTGTTGTTATGTCATATTTTAATTTATGAGGGGTTATTGGTAAAATAGAAAAAAATAAAATAAATAAATTAATATATGGTTAAAACGCACGCTCAGCTCAATATTGCAAGCATTGCACACCTAGTAATACAATTTTTTATTTTCGCTTCCGAGTTTAAAGAGGAAGCATTGTGATCATGCAGAAGATTATTACTATGTGCAACATAATATAACTTAATATAAGTTTTTTATTATTTTTACTTTTAAATATTTAACCGATTTCGATTAAACTTAGTGTATAAATTTATAAAAGATCTTTAATTCTCCAAAGTTTCATGTTTTTAACTCTTTTGATTTCAGACACAGGAACAAAACTATAAGGGTTTCTTTTTTTTGGTTTTACAAACGAAATCGTACAAAAAGGCGAATCATACCTATAATTTAAATCAAGTCCTTCAGTAATGGCAGAGAAAAAGGGCGTATATGACCTTTTCAACTGTGTAGCAAGCACGCGAATATTCTTTTTAAGTCACAACCAAGATAAAGTAACTCGGCATTTGATTGGAGTCTTTGTAATTCGACCTATTATGATTTAAAGATATGTCAATGCCACGGGTTTTCCTCAATCGGTCATACAATTATATATTTCGACAAAGCTCAATGTTTTTATACGTTTTACAAACTTCAGTAACTTTGATAGGGCAAAAATACGGTATATAATTTATTTATCAAGAGTTTTCAGCTGTATAGGGTAATTTATTTCGGGTAATTACCAGTAATATTAATAGTCATTGTTTTAATTCATTTTTCAAAAGGGTTTTTTTCTAAAATTGGTACCTGAAAAGTCTTACACACACTAAAACACAACTTAATCCCAGGTTTCAGCCAAATTTAGAAACTATTCTTTATCCCCGACTTTTGTTTGTCCCTACCAATTATGTTATACGTTCTTTTATTTATGTAAATAATTCGAAATTTTATGTAGATGAATATGTATTTGTCATTTACAAATTGATTTTTTTACTCCATTTCACTAAATCAAACAAAAAAATAAATTAAAAACCACTGTAATTAATTTAATTTTCTTTTTTATAATTTGAATTTTTAAATAAATGGCATTTTAATTTGGTATAATTGAGTTTGAATATGTTCAGAAATAGTAGTTAAATGTTTTTTTAATAAATTAAATAGTTTCATTGTCTAGATTTTTTTAAAAGGTCATGGAGTGAGTTATGTTCAATTTAGATTCGTATTCTACGTATGGTTTAACAGTGTGTTTTTTAATAAGCTAATTGCATACTAAGTTATTTTGGATGAACGAGTATATAAAAGCTCTCTAATGGCAATTAATTAAACGTATCAATGTTGTTAAAAATAATCCTTAACGGTAATTGTGATTACTTGGCCACCAGTCATAGGAGTATCGTATGATATGAAATATGTATAACTAAAAGCTAACTAATAGTATTAATTAACTTAAGAGGCATGTCTTTCTTGATCATTTTTGAGAAGGATTTAGTATGATAATCCTGGGTTATAGTCTAGTAGGGTTAAGTCTAGTTTAGGAATTACTTGTTAAACTTAACACCTGATTTTAGTATGATTATCCTGGGCTATTAAGTCTAGCCCAGGAATTAGTTGAAAGGAATCAGATGTTAAGACTTAGCAACTGATTTTAGTTTGATTATTCTGGGCTATTAAGTCTAGCCCAGGAAGTAGTCGGTAGGAATCAGATGTTAAGACTTAGCAACTGATTTTAGTTTGATTATCCTGGGCTATTAAGCAAGTTAACTTATTTTAGTAAGATTATCCTGGGCTATTAAGCAAGTTAACTTATTTTAGTAAGATTATCCTGGGCTATTAAGTCTAGCCCAGGAATTAGTTGACAGGAATCAGATGTTAAGACTTAGCAACTGGTTTTAGTTTGATTATCCTGTGCTATTAAGTCTAGCCCAGGAATTATTCGGCAGGAATCAGTAGTTAAACTCAACAACTGATTTTAGTATGGTTATCCCGGGTTACTAAGTTTAGCCCAGGAATCGTCAAGTCTAACAATTCATTCCTGACGTCAAAGGACCTGAAGTGATAAGAGCACACTTCACGTTTATCACTAGTCATTGATTACAAAATATTGAAAAAGAACATTGAACCTAATTCAATGTTCGCTTAGGGATAAAGTCTGAATAGTGACTCCGTATCACTCATAAAATATAAAAGTAACTATGTTCTTACTTCTTGAAAAAAAGTATCTTTTACGTATCCACTTCTACCAGCATTTTCATTCCATTAGTTTTGTCATAGATTTTCGTGTGCAATTGAATTATGTATTATTTAACATCTGTTGAATTTATTTAACACAATCTATCACTACCTATTATCTACTATATGGTTATATTGGTGTTAAAATTCACGTCTTAAAAGAGTTTAATCAAAGTCGTCAAAACTTTAAGTTAAATTTTGAGAAAAATTTCAACTCCAACTAAAATTTATTTTTGAATTCTATAAAGTACTCTTTACATTGTCTTGTATATGACATCATAATAAGGTAAATAAGTCATAATCATAAAAAGGTAATACGATTTTTATAATAATAAAGTAAATGAGTGTTAAATCATAAAAGGTATCTTTATTTTTAAAAACATTACGTTAAATATTCAATTTATTAGATTCAAAAAGTAAAGAAAATTTAGTGAAAATGTTTTTCATTCTTTTGAATCACGAGCTATTCCATAAATATTTTTTAAAAAATTATCAGAATAAAGTACATCCAATCATGCAGTTATAAATGCATATTAAAAAAATGTTAAAGCATATAAATCCAGACAGTGCTTTTAAACTTTTAATAGAAAGTGTGACAAATTTTTGCCTTTAAGAAGTGTTAGTACAGTTTGTAGACTTTATTGTGACAAAAGGATTCCAGAGTATAAAATGATAATGCGCTCGTTATTGAAAAGAAATGGGCAAATATACATTCACCCCGAACAATGCACCCAGTGCACTTATCACCTATTAAAATCTTCTTCATGAAAAGTGGTTTATATTAACGGTCGTTTTGCAGTTACCCGCAAGGGAAGCATAAAATGGGGATCTAAATGGAGATCTGCAGTGCAGGGATCCCAGGCTCTTGGGGGTCATGGAGTAAATAATAGCCATATATATATGGAGACAGCAGTAGAATACTGGAGGGAACATAACCGGGCGAAAAACAATGAGGAATGCATTGTGGTCTGTCTATCATAAAGATGAAGGATTAAACGAGCCCTGTTGGCAAGATATCTGGTTATACGTCCGTAATAAATTATATTAATAAAATAATACACGCGTATTGTAGGTAAATGAAAAGCTTATACAAAAAGAGAATTTCAAAATGAAGCAGATGAAATAACAAAGCTAGCGTTAAATTACAGAAAAATATAATACCTTTGTATAGGATAACTTTTGTAACAAATGGAAAAAGGAATTACAAGCATCGTATAGAAATTTTATGTAGAAATATTCTCTCCTAAATTTAATCCTCTGTAGCAATGTCTTGTCTCTATAGATTATAATTTAAATTCACGTTTAATTACTCTACGAATGAAATAATGAAGCTTCATACAAAGCTTATTAAAATTCTATTACGAGCTATTACATTTTTAAAAGAAAATGATTTCCAGCAATTAAATTTTGTGAAAAAAAAAATCTAAATAAAGATCTTTTAATATAATAAAAAATCAGACAAGAAGTAGAACTAAGTTTCAAATCTACACTGTTTTCTAAATAAAGATCTTTTTACGCTGTTTTCTAAATAATGATCTTTTGTTTAATATAATAAAAATCAGACAAGAAGTAGAACTAAGTTTCAAATCTACACTGTTTTCTAAATAAAGATCTTTTTACGCTGTTTTCTAAATAATGATCTTTTGTTTAATATAATAAAAATCAGACAAGAAGTAGAACTAAGTTTAAAATCTACACTGTTTTCTATAGAGGAAATATTTATTACCATTATATTTATTTGAAACATGAAAACTTACTTAGTTAAAGCGATATCGTTTTTAATATTACTAGTATATTTATTAGGATTTTATTATAATCACTAAGTAGAAAGAACAATTACAGTCTGAGAAACGTTTTACATTATATCTTTAATTATTATGCATATCTGTGACAAATTATGATATTATGATTCGGTGACAATTAGATGATTTTGTAGAAAGAAATTTTAATTTAGTTAAAGTTAGGTATAATAATTTTATACCTAAAAATGTTAAATACTTGTTAAAATAGAACATATTTTAGGTAAAATAAAACAATTTAATCAAGTATACTTACTTAAAGAATACTTTGATCATGTTTGTTTTTTATTAAATAATAAGTTAAATATAAGTTTATACCTAAATAATGCAAGATAAAAAGAACTTTTTATATACTACGTTTTTCAATTTTCTGTCATATATCATAAATTTGAAACCTGTCAAAATAAAGATTATAAATATGCTTAGAATAATACTATATATAGAAGGAGTGTCACTGATAACATTTGAAAACAACTTTGGTTATGATCATTATCCGCGTTCTAAAAATGCATTTTTGTAATTATGACGTCACAAATTACAAAAATGAACTCTAAAATTATTTGCCTTCGGTTTTATAATTTAATTTTTTATTTAATTATAATTATTGATAGTCAGTTTAGTTTATTGTAATTTTTTTTTGTGTTTTACCTTATTTTAGCTTGAAATATGCTAAAAATAATGTTTATTATATCATGACGGGCGAGTTGAAAAAAATGACGTCAGAGTGAAACGTAAACAATAACCAATGGCAGGGCTTGTTTTCTTGACGTTTGTGAGCGGGCTTTGAATAGTTACTAAAGCGTGGCCAACCTTCTCCAGCTTAAATGAAAAAAAAGAGTGTTGTTTTGTTGGTCCCCTGGTCTAATGGACACAACCTCTCGGCGGAAGTTGGCTTCAGTCCCTTATCAGTAATTGCTTGTTGTTTTGATTCTATGCTCCTTCTATATATAGTATTATTCTAAGTAAATATGGGACATATCAAAACAAATAAAATAACTTGCGGATTATTTCCGAACTAACTTTCCATACAGCACAATTTGCTGAAAACGAATTAAATTTTGCTGAAAGATGGCTAAAAGTATTAAAATAATGCATTGTCATCTTGTTCTGAACTATTTTAAAAGTTTCAAATGTCTAGCTACTCGGGAAATTAGTTAAAAATCTATTGCAAGATTTGTACTGGACAAACAAACAAGAATGCAAGCTAATAAAAAAGTAGTAAAATGCTACATACTTGTTAAAATAGAATATATTGTAGGTAAAATAAAATAATTTAATCAAGTAGAGAACACTACAAGCACGTTTATTTTGGAACGGGCAAATAAACTAAACAAATTTTGAAAGCCACTGTTTTACACAATTTAACTTAACTTAACAATTTAACAATATATACTTATATTATACTTTTGTAATTATAAATATGATGCAAATTATACTAATATTTCTATTATGTAAATATGTATTAAACAATGAAGTATATTGTTAATTAAAAAAAAACAAAAAAAAAACTAGTTGGTTCCTAAATCTTTATTTTTCTTCTCTGTCAGCAGATTCAGAGCTCATAAACATATACTTACTCGATGCAAAGATATGTTTGTATTAAATATATAGATGCAAGGGTGTAACCTGGCGTTAATATAGAAGTTTAATGAAATATTAAAAAGCTGGCGTTAATACAATGATTAAACATCATAACATTAGGCGTAGCCATAAAGTGGACAGTGATCACAGATTCATTTGAGTTTTAATTATATAAAGTAGGAATTTCAATATTAAATTTTGTGCTTAAACTATACCCTTAGATAAATTATCAAATTCCGTACATAAAATGATTTTAAAATCGAGATTTTACCTGGAGGTCAAGAATGAAATAAAAGCACAGTGCAGCTGATATAATATTAACATGAGATTGCATTAAATATGTATTCATGCACACCTACATGATATACATAGATCAATACTACCATGTACTATGTTGCAACTTACTCCAATGAATTATAAATGTCATATTTCTTCATCAAAAGCTATTCAGAACATGATACTAGAAATTAATTAATTTTCGCTGATACCTAAGTATAGCCTTACAACATGATTTATCTTTGATTGACATTATTTTGCTAAGGAATGACATAGTCATACATTTTAGATAGCATATGTATTTAATAGATGATAAAATGGATGTATATGACGAGGCAATAGACAAGCATTAGCTGGCCATACACGGACGCTCTTTCATTCTAAAAAAATCGCGGCATCTTTTCAAATAATTTCTAAAAGCTTGTGTGTTAGGTTAGTCGTTGGTGGACTGTAGCACACGCCATGAAAATACGGGACATTTTTTGACAAACGATTCGCGAAAAATATCCTTCTGATTATCATCTGCGTTAGTGGGCGTTAACACACGAGAGGAAAACGGGAAGGGATTTGCCCCACGCCACGTGGGCGAACAACGCGCAAGGCCAAATGACACGATAAATTATGTTTTTCTCCCATACACCAACGTTTTTTCCTTTTAAATGATAACACGCCGCGCAATCACTTGAGAAATCCCTTCGTCGAAAAATCCATCTTGCCATTCTTTCCTCTCCCGTATCCTTTCTCGTATCCTCTCCTATTTTCACATGACACGATTTACCAAGGGTAAAACTTGCGGGGTAAATTTATCTCCACACTTTCCTTTCCCGTTCTTTCCTTTCCTCTTTCCTCTTCCGTATGCACATGCCCGATTTTCGGAATGAAAGAGCGTCCGTGTATCGCCAGCTATTGGTGGTAGGTGATATTAAAATTATTTTTTATTAATTAATGTGATTGCCCTAGCATAGCACTAATGAATCATTTCGAGGTGCGTCGTCGGGCAATACTTGATTATATAAATGTATCTTATTTTATATTGATATAAGATATATATATATAGTATGCATTAATTAAATTAAAACACAATGACAATGAAATGTTTAAACAACTTACTCAGCAAGAGATAAATACTGCTTTATAACAACATACCTGGAACAAAAAAAGAAAGAAACAAATTAATTAAATAATAAAAAAATACACACAATTAATTAAATGGTAGATATTTTCTTGATGAAAGTATACAATTTACTAAAATGATTAATTCACAGAAATAATAAATTGCAAAAACATTTCATGTTTTTTAAGTTCAATATTAATTTCAACCGTCAATATGTAATAAGTGTGACCCAAAATTAATCTCTTAAAACCAAATGTATGACATTAGGTATTATAGTTTAAATTTGTCAGCTTAAAAAAAAACGTGGACTAGTATGTTTTATGTGATACTTGCTATGAAGCAAGAGTACACTTTTTTTAGAAGAAAACATAGGAGGTAAAATCAAACTCTATATAGAGGCCCCTGGTTTTTCTCAGTCTGTTTCCCATTGTTAATAATAACTAGTAGTTCTGTGAACAGTAGACCTCGCGAAAATATAAAAAATAGAATAATCTGTGCAAGTTTCAGCATGTTAGGTTTATCAGGAGTTAAGGCAATTTAGAAAAATAAGATAAATACGCAGAAAGATTTACAATTTACTAAATATTCTTAACTATTATGAAGTATACATACATAATCTTGTCGGCGAAAGATAAAATAAACTTGTAGGTATAATGAACAGTAAGCAATTAAAAGAGAAAAATGGCGATGTGTATTGTGTATTGTGAAATAATAAATAATGTGTTGCGCGCGCATCCCGGAGGAGGCCGGTCTCTCTAGCTCCAGCTAGCTCTTGAACCGGAGGATTCCGGGTTCGATTCCCCGTTGGGAAGGTTAATTTTATGCTACTTCTAAACATTTTTAAGAAAATAAACCATATACATCGATTTTAATGTCTTAAAGGAACATCTATTCCAAATTTCAAGAAAAAATAAAAACTTTTTTTTTATTTTTTTGAAAAAAAGTCTAAACTTTTTTTTTTTAAATTAATTAAAAAATATATATAACAAAAAAACTATACATATTTATTTTCTAGACTTGGAGGAATATTCATGCCAAATTTCATGATAAACAAAAAATATTTTTAATTTTATTTTTGTTTATAAAAATTGTAAAAATTAAATTCATTAAATATAAAACTCATACGTTATTTTTTATGACTTCAAAGAACATCCATGCCAAATTTGAAGAAAATCGAACAAAGCGTTTGGTCGTAAGCATGTGACATACATTTTCAAACGAAATTGAAAACGGCCCAGTACCTGGGCAAGAACGGGGATGAAAAAGTTAAAACAGAGACCTCGCTTCGCTCGGTCAATTATAATTTGATTTAAATTAAAATTTAAACTTTCCGTAGTATGCATACTACCTAAATTTTTTTTATTTTTTTAAATATAATTGATTGTACAAGGTAAAGGTACTAATGGGTTACTTTATAATTATAAGCGATAATTCTTGGTCGTAAATGTCGAATGCTGGACTGCTTTGGACTGGTGGAAAATTGAAAGCTTAAATCTGGATTAGGTATCGTTACTAACAAAGGAAATTATTCTTCAGTGTAGCTCAGTTGGTAGAGCACTACCAACTTATTACTATACAGGAAATATAGAGGCCCGTGGTTCGAGTCCCAACGCTGGAGTCTATTTTCCACTGTCTGTTTCTCATTGTTATTAATAATTAGAATTTGATTTAAATTAACAAATCTATGAAATTAAAATTTTAAGAATCATACTAGAGACCTAATATGAATATAACAATATACATAACACCACGAACGTTTCGAGATATTGTAATTTTTGAACAATTTTCAAAAGGCATCTTTTATTGGTTATGGTCTTACGTTTCTTTATTGGACTCAACAACTATGGTGGGCTTTGGTTCTTCTCTGTCAACAGTTCGCTTCTATTCAGTAATGATAACAAGAACCATGTATGTACATTCTTAACATACAAGATACTTTAATTGGAATTCTTTCCTTAATCATGACCAGAAACGTGGCCCAAGCTACCTCAGCTAATATCTTTTTTCATGTCTTGTTCCTGTATCAGAAAGCTGTGTTAATGCCCACTACGCTATCTCCAATGTTTCTGTTTCTTACATTCTACCGCCCTTTGGTACGTCCTGACTGCGGGGGCGGTAGAGTCTATAATTCAACTCCTTACGTAACTATAGGGCGAACAAACGTCTTAATTAGGAGCGTTGTATCTTTAGAGGAAAGACGATTTGTGAAAAGCTTAGAATTGGTAGAACTCAGTATGTTTCCTACCTGTATTGTGTCCGCTGATGACCTTATGTTGTCTACGAAGCACGACAAATAGAGAAATAAGCCTGAACTTTTCCGGACATGTTTAATGTCCAGAGCGTAAGTATATTCCTAGGCTGTGGACCCAAAGAAAATAAAATGTATATTAGTTAAATTTAAATTTCAAAAAATGAAATGGTCTTCTACAGTGGTATAAGTATTGCCGAAAAGACTCTTTAGGACTCATTTATCCTTCTATCTGTTTACTCTTTTCAAGGCAGATTAAGTAAAAGGAGATCCCTTAATCTAACTTAAAAAAAAAAATCCCAAATATCCTTTCGTCCTTCAAAGATCTCCTAAAAACTAGAAGATTTTAAGAAGGCAATCCATACTCTAAACTCAATGAGTTTCTTTCTGCTTCAAAGCTAACTCGAATTTTACCGGATTCACTTCAGTTTTTTTTTCTTTTAATATTATTTCAATTTTTTTTTATTCAAATGACGATACTTGGAAAAGAGGGAGAGAAAAAAAAACTTTATTTAAATTAGTAAACTGGTATATTTTATCCAGCAGAATGAAGAATGATGAAGTTAAATTATATACCTAATAATTTCTACCTTACTTATTTACTGAGAGATAGAGATTTTTTTTTTATAACAGAGTTAAAAACGACAGATAAAATAAAAAAAAAAGATTTAACCTACGTTGCCCTTATTTTTCTTCTGTAATAAAACAAATTGTATAAACAAATAGCGTCAAAAATGTCTTTCGACAATTTATCATATTAGAAATTATATGAAATGCTTTTTAGATTTAATTACGTAGGTAGAAGAAAATTATTACTGGCGCATTTAAATTAATATAAAATGTTATAAATAAAAAGTAACTAGATTATTTATTTAAGTTAATGATTTCGAAGTATGATGATAAAATATCTATTATACTAAAAACAAATCTGTGAAGAGGAGATATAACAAGAATAAAAATTAAAAAAATGTTGCAAAATAATAGGAAATACTCAAATACTGTTATAATCGGTCATTTGAATCATCCAATATAAAATAGGAAAAACATACCAAGGGGTTTCGACTATTTTAATTGGTTATCAGTAGAGACCTAAAGTTAATAGCACTATGATTATCCCTTTGTAGAATCAAACATAAAATAGAAAATTGTACAGAGAAATGATTAGATACCGACGGGTTTCGACTATTTTGATTGGTTATCAGTAGAGACCTAAAGTTAATAGTACACTATGATTAATGATTATCTCTTTGTAGAATCAAACATAAAATAGAAAATTGTACAGAGAAATGTTTAAATTCCGACAGGTTTCGAATATTTTAATTGGTTATCAGTAGAGATCTAATGGTATCAGTACACTATGATTATCTCTTTGTAGGATCCAGTATAAAATAGAAAATGGTACAGAGAAATGTTTAAATACCAACAATTTGTGGCTATAATATTGTTATCAGTATGGATCTGAAGTTATCAGTAGGTATACTATGATGATCACTTTGTTTTTCCAGTATAAAATAGTAATATTGGAGTTGATATTTTAATTGGTTATCAGTACTTTATGATGATCAATCATCAATCAGTGAAATCATCCAGCGTGAGATAAAAATGTTTCATCGTGATTAAACCGTAAATTTGTCAATTACTTTAGGATTATTTACTTATTTACTTAGGATTGTAAAAGCTGTGATTGTAAAAATATTATTTGGCTTCACATAATATAATCTCCCACGAAACAACTAAGTTGATAATTATAAAACAAGGCAGATTAAGATTACCCAAGATNTAAAAATTTTAAAAATGTTGCAAAATAATAGGAAATACTCAAATACTGTTATAATCGGTCATTTGAATCATCCAATATAAAATAGGAAAAGCATACCAAGGGGTTTCGACTATTTTAATTGGTTATCAGTAGAGACCTAAAGTTAATAGTACACTATGATTAATGATTATCTCTTTGTAGGATCCAGTATAAAATAGAAAATGGTACAGAGAAATGTTTAAATACCAACAATTTGTGGCTATAATATTGTTATCAGTATGGATCTGAAGTTATCAGTAGGTATACTATGATGATCACTTTGTTTTTCCAGTATAAAATAGTAATATTGGAGTTGATATTTTAATTGGTTATCAGTACTTTATGATGATCAATCATCAATCAGTGAAATCATCCAGCGTGAGATAAAAATGTTTCATCGTGATTAAACCGTAAATTTGTCAATTACTTTAGGATTATTTACTTATTTACTTAGGATTGTAAAAGCTGTGATTGTAAAAATATTATTTGGCTTCACATAATATAATCTCCCACGAAACAACTAAGTTGATAATTATAAAACAAGGCAGATTAAGATTACCCAAGATGATCACTGCACTTACCAAATATTATAAAATCCTCTTCTCAAATTTGATAATATTTCGACCTTATCAAAAAATTAAGATAATTATAAATAAATGAAAAATGATAATAATGATAAATTATTGTATTAGTAATTTATTTTTGTGATTTGTGATTGAATTCTAAACTGAATAACTTGAATCAGTATGGATCTGAAGTTATCAGTAGGTATACTATGATGATCACTTTGTTTTTCCAAGAAAAACTTAAATATTCAACGTTATGTAATAGTCAATTAAAAACTGAGAATTACATAAAAATTCAATATAAAGAAAAACAGGTAAATATTTCTTTTTAAATGTTATTCATCATTAAAAAAAAAGAAATTTATTTCCAAATTTTTGCGAGAACTGTGAAGGTAATTTTGATACTCAAGACAAAGAGTTCAATAACTTTTGGTAATAACACAAGAGAAGTTTACAAAATTAAACTTCAAAGAAAGTACATTCATTCCATTAGTCTCTTTCATTTATTAATTAATTGTATCCTTTGTTTTTATTTTATTTATTTATTTCTTTTTTTTTGTCTAAAAATTATGTTTAATTTTACGAAGAGCATTTCATATACTTATATGATAAAAGGAAACATTTCTTTGCAATTATAATTTCTTCATATATATTTCTATAAAAAACGAAGTTAACAAAAATCAGGTTTTTTTGTCCCGGGAATTAAAATTAAGTTAAAAAAATGACGAAAAAATTAAGTTGAAAAAATGACTGATAAAATACAACTGTCATTGGTCGGTGGTAAAAATTATTAGTAATAATTAATGCACGAACAATAACAAACTGTGATTTCACAGTTATACTGGGGGGTAGAAGTAAGAGAGAATATGAATTAAAAAGTGGATCAAAGAAATAAACTAACTGTATTCGGTGAGTATGTCACATAAAGTTTACTTAATTCATCGAACCGAGAACTCCAACTATCCCATATAGATGTGGCATTGCACTTAAATTTTATAATATATCATTTAATTGATTTTAATGTACAAACTATACATATCTAAAAAGCGTTTAACAGATAGTTGTTTACTATTTTCAACTTAAATATTCATTAAAAACGTTGAAAAATAACACCTTCTTTTAAATTTGTTGATTCTAAAATTATTAAGTTGATAGATGATCAAGGAGTGGTAATAATATAAAGAATTAGTTCTTCATTGCGAGACGTTTCGACCCCTTTTTCAGGTTTCAATAATTTAATTTTTAAATAATCCAAATTACAATTATCAATAACTACGGGAGACATACAGAGAAAAATACCGGTGCGGGGGTGCATTTTTCTCTGTATGTCGCCCGTAGTTATTGATAATCGTAATTTGGATTATTTAAAATTTAATCTTTCCGTAGTAATAAAACTACCAAAAATTTAAAAATTGAATTTCGAATAATTTAATTATTAAAAATGATGTATTTTGAGGTGAAAATAAAATGATTTTTGTTTCTTTTTAAACATATAATAATCATGTCTAATTGTTGACGTTAAATGTGACTATATATTATTAGTTTATAGTTTTACTTAATAATTTATGACCCTGTCTTATAGAGATAGAATTAACATTTATTTTCACCTCAAAAGACATAATTTTTAATAATTAAATGATTGAAAATGACCTTAAAAAATGGTCAAAACGTCTCGCAATGAATAACTAATTGTTTAGGTTAGGGTAAGTGACCCGAATATGAGACCCCTTTTTTGATTTTTGTGTAACTCAGGATTTAAATTAAAAAAACCAGTTGATGTGACAAAACAATTAATAATACATTTTAATTCAATGGCAAATGTTTCAAAATAATTTAAAATGTATATTTATTTTAAAAAAAAATGTTTTCTAAAAAAAGTCAAAATTTTGAGATTTACAAAAGTAGTCCTAATATTAGACCCTCTGTTTAAAACATTTGTATGATTTTTAAACCAATGTTTTACACTTTCCTCTCATTAATGGCAGTATTTGCATTAACATACATCTGAAAAACAAAAATCAGGCATGATTTGGTAATATAAAAGAAACTGTGCCTAATATGAGACCCTGCCTATGTTAGGCCCGTGATGGGTCTCATATTAGGAACAACCACGTTTATATATTCTAAAACGAATTTGTGAGGTTAAGATTGGTATAAACTTAAAAAGTGAAATACATGTCTTCACTTTGTCTAAATAGCTATCATTATATTATGAATAGATTTTAAGTTAATCTTTCCTTGATGTTTTAAACAAGCTTTCTGTGATGTTCTTAATAAATTTTAATAAGGAGTATAATAAAATAAAAT